>CM060970.1:78923758-79116258 GCA_030765045.1 Tenodera sinensis | reverse complement strand
TAAAATGAACTGTTGAACTGTTATAGGTTGTTTTCGTTGAAAACATCTTCCTCATGAACTCGGGAACAAAATAAAGTATCAAATGAAAGAACATGGGTATTTTGGTTTCAAAGCCTCCTACAATACAAAACACTACGTAGTGCCTTTTTAACATCGTTGTCATCGGCCCTTAGTTCTTTGAAGGCACAATTACTGGTGAATCATTTTGGCATTTTCTCACTATAAATTACCTCCCTTTTGGAAAACGTGTCCTTCGGTGTGAGAAGAGAAATATGGTATTACCAGAATGGGCACCACCATATTTTGCAATATGCACATGTCCACTTGTAAATGAGAAATTTGGGGATAGGTGGACTGGACGTGGTGGACCTATTATCTGGCCTCCTCGTTCATCCGAATTAACACCTTAGGGCTGCCTTTTATGGTGATACATAAAACAGAAAGCCATTTTTAAAGCACATACCAAAGAGAGCATGAAACGTCGAATACGTGAAGCTTGTAGCCTGTATGTTGTCAACAATTAGAGAAAGCATTTCCAAGAGAATTGCCAAATGTTTAGATGTTAACAGAAGCAACTGAGCATTTAATGTAGTTTAAACTGAGTAATTATTCACTTATTTGTTTAGTATTATTTTCTACTGATTTATAGGTATTTCAAAGAAAACATCCTGTAACAGCTCAACAATTCATTTAGAATGGATGGAGTTTAATTCACTTAGAACAAGTGGGAAACCAGAATATACAAAAAACATGGTTTCTTTTAAAATTCTGATGTTGTGCCCCATAAGGGGCCCCCCCTGAAATAATTTCAACATCACAATCTGTAAGGCCCCGTGCTCCTGTAAAGATTTGGAATTCTTGGCATTTGATTTCTTCTGTTCGCTTGTGAAATATTCACCTGCATCATTTTATATAGGCGTCCCTGTAGTGAGTGAGTGAGTGAGTGTGTTGTTTAAGGGCCCGTCTACAACTAGGTCATTAGGTCCCGACGTCCCTGTATATTATTTGTTTTATGTACGAGAATGCTACGAAACAGCCATAACTGAAGCATTGGTAGGTACGACACTTTCTTTTTCGAGATTGGCAACCCTGATTACAGTTGTTCAAAGGTTTAACCAACAGGCTTCAGGAACGCGCCACTGACGGCCACTTCGAGGTCTGCGGTGAAACGAGAGAGGCTGAATACTTTTTTCTGGGCGATGTTGCCAGTGGCCTTGGGTTTTCAAGAGACCACGTAATTCTGTATATGGAAGTCCCCTATTGTCCTCCCTATCTACTTGTCATTCCAGGAAGAGAAGAGGAAGGACCGCTGATTTATTGCGGTTGGTTACCGTTTCTGGGTATCTTTTCTGCATTCCCAAAGACTGGCTCTGGTTTGTTTGTGGACCTTGGTATCAAGAGTACAGGTCGCGCGTTACTTCTTGACGAATGAAAATTTTATATGAAAGGTTGGATGCGAGTCACTGCTCAGCTTTTGCGGGAACGTTAGCATCGAAGGAGAGCGGAGGTACAGTCTGCAGTGAGATGCACATGCTTCTGAGCTGAAGTAGTACAGCACTACAAATCAATTTATCGCACTTCCAATAATATCAGCCACACGTATTATACACTATACCTCTATAACTGTTTCCACTTAACTTTATTGCATTTCTTCTATTTCCGACATTTATCCCTCGTCTGAATTGCTGTTATTTTCGTTGCATGCATACATCCGTACCGCACGAAACTTTTGCAGTCGACTATATACACAAACGTGACAGAGGAAAACAGAGGTGTCTGTTATCGTAGCATAAACATTTGCTGACCTGTTTTTTAAGGGTAGGCCTACTCACTGGATTTCTGTTCAAGGTCATTCGTCAAGAACAAACGCGCAACTTATACACAATACTTTCCGAATATAATCCGAGACAACTTTGCAGGAAGCGTGCAAATGTAATACCTAACACAACAGGCCTGGGTTCATTGCTGCTTCTCTTCCAGAATTGTCTTCTCATTACAAGCTTTAGGGCCCCGAGGTCATTTAGGTCATTATTACTTTCTCTACTATGTATAGCGAAGTACAGGAAGTATTGCATTCCACCTAAAAATTCGATATCGAGATTTCACCGTAAATATGTTTTGAGACCCCCCTGAATAAAAAAAGCATTTTTAGAAAAAGGCCCGTGTGTGTGTGTGTGTGTGTGTGTGTGTGTGTGTGTGTGTGTGTGTGTGTGTGTGTGTGTGTGTCTGTGGACAGCAAAAAACTCAAAAACGAAAAGTCGGTTAAAAACCAAAGTCGGTATTTAAGTTTAATTTCTTTCAAGGATGCGACACGAAGATTTTGAAGAAAATTGCTCCACCTTAACTACCCATTACATGGAAAATTTTGATTTTCTTGAAAATGGCTCAAACGATTTTGATTGAGATATTTTTATGACAAATGAAATGTATACCTTGAATTTTCTGTCTATAGCCTATGTTGTATTTCCTCTGGATGACTTTTGTATAACTGGCAAACCGTAAGAGATGGAGCAAACTTTACTGTACAAAAAATGTAGATCTTGGTGAAATACACAATTTATGACTAAATAAATTTTTTCATGGAGTGAATCATTTAGGAGATATTCCAGGTTATCTGTGTGAGTTTTGGAGAACTTATACTTCTGTCAAATGTGACATCGTTATTCATTTTTTATATCTTATATATTTAAACGAGCAATTCTTGTGTATGTGTGTATCATTATATAATATATGTATATTATATATTCCGCGCTTCTTGGAAATGGCTCTAACGATTTCGATCAAATTTTGTATTCAGATAAGGTTTTGCTTTCTAAGTTATCTGTATAGGTGTCATTCCTGAAAAAAAAAAGTGATTTCATATAAAAAATAATTTTTTATTCCTGCTTCTACAGAGCACTTGAGTCTTATTTTGCCTTTTTCTTTTCTAATGGACCGATTTCAACAAACGAAGTGGCGTTTTGAAGTCCTCTTCCATGGCTATCAGAATACAGTAAGAAAGTTGACCTAGCTATATTAGTCACGCATAACAGTCACAATTAGTCGAAACCTTATTTTGGCCATAATTTCTCTGTTAATGGGCCAATTTCAACAAACAAGCCAGGATTTTAAAGGCCTCATCAAGAGTTTTCAGAAAAGCTAAAGAAAGCTTACTTAGCTATCTTAGTCTACGCGTAACAGTCACAATTAGTCGAAACCTTATTTCGGCCATAATTTCTGTGTTATTCGATTTCAGCAAGCGAGCTAGCGTTTTAAAATCCGCTTCTAGGGCTATCAGAATACAGTAAGAAAATTGATATAGCTATATTAGTCTGCGTTACAGCTCGTCCCGTCTATATGTTTGAAATACAACGTATTACATTTTACGGCTGAAATGATAGTGCTTATGAAATATTTATATGTATCTCTATATCTCTTGTATCTCGGAAATGACCTAACAATTGCGACAAAAACTTTTATTTAGTTAACGTTTTGCTTTTCAAGTTTATCTCAATAAGTATCTTGTCCCAAAAAACAATATTTCACAAAAGGGGAGGAAAAACGCCGAGCGAAGCTGTTATATGTTAACCGTGCAAACAGGACGGAATTTGAAAGCTTTAAAAGATTTGACCATCAAAGCCTACGTTATTCCCATATTCCCCTTGTACCTGCAAGGAAATAATAAGATAATTTCTGCACATGTTTATCTCATCTAACACGAAGAAGATATACCAAGAGTTTGTAAGAATGGTTAGTACAAGATGTGGCGGAAATGTCGTTGGTGACGTGGTGTTGCCCTTTGATTTGGTTCGTTCCGGGCTAGCTCAGGATGAGATCTCTTTCTTTATCTCGGGTACGCGCAGGTGTTATAGACTACCCAAGAAAACCTTTGTATATTGTTTATTATTTCTTATATACTTTCGGGAGTTATGCCGATTCTATATGTAGAGGAATCGCACTCACGTCTGCACACCTCAACGTGCGGTGCTGGTCTGGGCTGAGTAGTGACGCTTTCTTGCTTACCCACGCTAGGAAAACGTTCTCTCCAATTTTTAAATGTCATGACGTCATCCAAGAAAGCCTCGTATCCAAAATGCTATTTCCTTTTCCCGCAATTTAGAAATGTCCCTTTCTATTATAACATGTTCTTTTTTGAACTTCGAATATATAATTACCTTTTTATGATTAAACGATGTTTACTTTATATTTTATTAAATATATCGCGCGACTTTTAAGGTTGGCAGACCTGAATTTTGACTGATTTCAAACTATATGGTATGACGTCATGACTCGTTAATTTCAAACCAATAATGCGTTTATACTACAAATTTAACGACTATTATTTACTCATATCTTGCTCACCTTACAACACTTCCTACTCTATTATCTACATATGTTATTACTCAACACTTATCGCAAATTTCACATCCGGCAATTAAATTAAAACGTGTCTTTATCAAGCCCATTCGATTGGAAATCTAAATTTCGGTATCAAATGCCCCCATTTATGTTATTTTATTATTTCATAATAAAATAATGTAAATGTCTTGCCCGAAAGAAAAAATTAAAATTTACTCCTGTATTTTGAATAATCGGCAACACTCCCATTATATACAATTTTCAATTACACTGTTTTTGAAATTGGTTATTAACACATCTTCTCATTAATCTTTTTAACATGACAAACAATTGTACACTTGACTAAACATTAATCCTTAAATACTAATTACAATATGTTCTGGTTTCTTCTGTGAAGCTTTTATATAAAGGTTAAATTACAAGAGTCTTTCTTTATACTTCCTTCTTTTAGTTCATGTTTGCTCACTTCGCTCTCACTATCACTTGCACTGTGAATTTTCACTTTTGTTATTGTAACACATATCTGTACTAGATCCTTTAAGCACTAAAATGTACATATATTTATATAAATCCATTACACTCTTCAGACAAGTTCTTTCTTTGTCTTGCTGTGATAACTATCTATACATCTAAATATTTTAACAAATGTTTACAAAGTAAATATTCTGTTTTCTCTCTATGCGGAGATGAACATTTTAACAATCTTTCTGAAGCTGTTATTGTGAGCTCTATACAATATATTTTTAAGCTCTTTGTAGTATATAGCAATTCACATTCTGCATTTTTCATGAATATGTAAGTACCTGACCAATATATGATTTTCAAGTAAGCTAACATTTACATTTTATCTCAAAGCTGATTGGGCGCCAATATACAAATGACACTTCGAATTTTTTTTACATGAAATCAAGGTTCCAAGGTACCACACGGTTTCTTGTATGGTCGAAGGAGTTGTTTATGCCACCTTCCCAGACATTTTTCATTTTTAACATCTTTTAATTCATAGGTATGATAACCAAATTTTGATATAATTTCTGCAGGACCTTTATATAACAATTCCATCCTTTTGTTCCTACCTCGCAAGGCACTTGATAACTTATGGTCTTTAACTAGTACCCAATCGCCTATCTTAGGTTCCCATTTATGTTTTCTACTCTTTTTCTTTAATTTTCGCTTCTCTGCCTTTTTCTTGATTCGTTCAAAAGCAATTTTCGCTCTTTCTTCTTCACTTAACTGAATGTCATTAATTTTCAGTGTTTTTGGTACCCCGATCAATATTGGTTCTGGTTCAATTCCTAACATTAATTTTATTGGTGCAAACCCAGTAGTTACATTAATGGTGTGATTGATAATCTTTTCTATCAATGGACAATATTTCACCCAATCCTTGTGATTATGATGTGTAAGTACACGTAAATAAATTCCTATATCTCGGAGGACACGTTCTGTTGGATTCCCTGATGGAAAGTATGATGAACAATAATTTAGTTTTCTCGCGTCTAATGTCACCCTAATCTTTCCATTGGCCTTATTTACAATACATAGGGGATTCACAAATTCTGAATTCGAAATCTCAATAACCTCATCTTCTAACATTGACTTTATAACTGCATCTACCTCTTCTTTTATTGTACTAGGGATAGCTCTCGCTTTATGTGTAAAAGGTTTGATAGGTATCATCTCAAACGAATGAGTATAAATATTACATTTACCAGGTTTCTCAGAGAATACTTCTTTATTTCGGATTAATATTTCAAACAGTTTATCCTTCTGTTGTTCATTTAGTTGATCAGCCTGAGTTACCTTTTTCCCTCAACAATTCTTCTAAGTCTTCACTACTCTCCCTATCATAGTACCTAGTTGCATCAGAAAACCTCAAATTGTCTATGAAATCATTTTTATCCCATTCTACATTTTCTTTATTATCGACACTGTACTCTTTGACATTTACTTCAGTTAATTCCATAGCTCCTACTTTAACATATTCTACAAAGAATGTATCCCCTTGGATTTCTTCTTCCTCTTTTTCTCGTACAATAGTTTCTGAACTACTATCTTCCACAAAAGGCACTATAATGGTCTCATCTTCAACTTTCATTTCTACAATCATGTTTTTAAAATTCACCACAGCTTCCCAGGCATAAAGACAATCACAACCTATTATAATATCTGTCACAAGTCTTCCTACAATCAGAAATAAAATTCCTAGTATTCTCCCATTTATTTCAATATTTATCATTGCTTGAAATTTTACTCTCTCTTTTCGTTTTCCCACAGCTAGCGAGCAATATATCCCATTAACTGGTAAAGACATTACTTTAAAACCACTATTTTGTAAATTATCATAAAAATTTTGTGAGCATACTGTGCTATTTGATCCCGTATCTATAATTGCATTGTATTGTTTTCCATTTACTCCAATTTTGATTTTAGGTGGATCTCCTACTTTTTCGTTTTCGTCAATTCTATTTTTCCATTCTCTTTTCTTTTGTATCATCATTTGCCTTCCAGGACTATTTATTTCCGAGTACTTATCACAATCATTACTAGGATACCCAGTTCTCACTGAAGGCGCGTTTGACCGGGTCTGGCGTTTCCCTGATTTTTAGGTATGGCTCCTGTACAATTTCCCGAATTGTTACTTCTGTTTTCCTGCATTAAATCGGGGTTACTTCCTACCATGTTTTTGACCGTGTTAATGGCCTCAACCATTTCTGCATTTTCGGGGGAATTTCGTCCATTAGAATACCTTTCTCCCTGTCTTGGTGACCTCGGTCTAAACTCATTATCTCTGTTTGTCCAATACCCATCATTTGAATTTCTACTATGTCCAAAATAACGTTCCCGTCTACCTCGATCAAATCTATTTGTATTCATATAATTCACCCTTATATTTCTTCCCCTTAGATTACCATTTCTATTTCGGTGATGCCCTTCCTGGTTATATCTACCTTGATTTTCCCACCGGAATGATTCCATCCTTGGTACTGGTCCTTTATATCTTTCCCTAATCTCACTTCTATTCTGATAATACTGTGCCCCTTGCCCGAAAGAATTTACAGTTTCTTTTTCTTCATATTTATTTCCAAATGCGTGTTTTGGCTTATTGACTTCTAAGGCTAATTCGATCATAGCTGCAATGCTATCGGGTCGGGCTATGATTAGGTAGTGTTGAAGCGTTTCCGGAAAATGTGGAGTAACTATATTTATTAGATCTTTTTCATCTAAGGGAGGATCCAACATCTTCGATTTTCTCGCTATTCTCATAAAATAGTTGACCATCGATTCCTCCGATCTAGGATTAAACTTTCCATTGCTTAATTCAACTCTAATATTAGCCTGCCTACTAGCTCCCCAATATCTGGTTAAAAAGATGTTCCTAAAGGTCCTGTAATCATTATTGTTACCCATAGAAAGGCCTAGCCAATTGGCAGCATTACCCTTTAGGCATTTTCTTACTATCACCATCTTGTACTCCTCCGGTATACGTTTCACCGTGAAGTACTCTTGTAACCCTTCTAAAAAGGCTTTAGGATCATCTGAATCTTCATTTTCAAAAACTGGAGGTGTCATTTCATTTAAGACATGGTTAGGCCAATGTAAATTTGAATTGTCACCTGTCCCTGCACTATTTCTGAGATCAGAATGGGAATTACTGTTACCCCTATTTTGCATTGAAATGTCAGCTGATACACCTGGTATTGCCTCGTTTCTTGCAGCTTCATTATTAAGATTGTTGTGATTACAATCATTTTCATTTAATTTCAAATTTTCTAAGGCCTCTTTTACATGAGTAATTTCTGTTATTACCCCTTTTATTTGGTCTGTAACATCCTCCAAATTTCTAGCCTGCCTTTCACTTTCTACATCAGATCTTTCCATTCTAACTTTACACCCCTGTAACTCTTCTCTAATTTCTTCCCTTTGTTTGTCTAATCTATATGTTACTTTTTCCCTTTCTTTATCTAATTTTTCACTCACTTGTTGACCTAATTTCTTTTCAGAATTCTTTACTTCTTGCCTTATTGTCTCTAATTCTCCCTTAACCTGTTCTCTATTTTCTTTTACTTCACTACTAACTTTATTAATTTCCTCCCTAACTTCTTCCCTAAAGGTTTCGAAAGCTCTCTTCTGATTTTCCAATTGCATTCCCAATTCCTGTTGTCCCTTCTCTAATTTCTGTCCTAACTCTATACTAGTTTTATCTATCTTTTGACTTAACTCTGTACTCATCTTTTCCATTATCTTTTGAAACATATTCTCTATTTCTGACATAATTGCTGGCCTTTCTGAATTACTACTAAACATTTCTGAGCTACCTCTAGGTGTTTCTCTAACGTTCTGATCTTCTACTTCTTGGCATATTCTGCTACCGATTATATTTTGATTATATTCTTCCATCCTAAATACACTTTTCTCAATTTCCGGACTCTCAAAACCTAGAAAATCGCTATCACTGTCTTCCATTTCTAAGCTATTTACATGTGTTTTTTTTTTTTAACTCACCAATATTTTCAATATGTTCACTATTTCACTATTTTTTTTTTTTTAACTGCACTTAAACTTGTTCACTACACGTTTCACAGATGTTGACACGCTGGGCACCTTCTTGCTTGCTGGTTCTATGCTGGCTTGGTCGTCTTGGGGTTGGTTTATTCTCTCGACGCCACACGTTGGGTCACCTTCTTGTTTGCTGGTTCTATGCTGGCTTGGTCGTCTTGGGGTTGGTCTATTCACTCGACGCCACACGTTGGGTCGCCATTTGTGGCGGAAATGTCGTTGGTGACGTGGTGTTGCCCTTTGATTTGGTTCGTTCCGGGCTAGCTCAGGATGAGATCTCTTTCTTTATCTCGGGTACGCGCAGGTGTTATAGACTACCCAAGAAAACCTTTGTATATTGTTTATTATTTCTTATATACTTTCGGGAGTTATGCCGATTCTACATGTAGAGGAATCGCACTCACGTCTGCACACCTCAACGTGCGGTGCTGGTCTGGGCTGAGTAGTGACGCTTTCTTGCTTACCCACGCTAGGAAAACGTTCTCTCCAATTTTTAAATGTCATGACGTCATCCAAGAAAGCCTCGTATCCAAAATGCTATTTCCTTTTCCCGCAATTTAGAAATGTCCCTTTCTATTATAACATGTTCTTTTTTGAACTTCGAATATATAATTACCTTTTTATGATTAAACGATGTTTACTTTATATTTTATTAAATATATCGCGCGACTTTTAAGGTTGGCAGACCTGAATTTTGACTGATTTCAAACTATATGGTATGACGTCATGACTCGTTAATTTCAAACCAATAATGCGTTTATACTACAAATTTAACGACTATTATTTACTCATATCTTGCTCACCTTACAACACTTCCTACTCTATTATCTACATATGTTATTACTCAACACTTATCGCAAATTTCACATCCGGCAATTAAATTAAAACGTGTCTTTATCAAGCCCATTCGATTGGAAATCTAAATTTCGGTATCAAAGAGTAGAGAAAGTCATGTGAGTGCAACATCAGATTATTTTGCCATATTTCATGCGACCGTAAAAATGCATAAAGTAAATTTATTCGGCTAACATTAATAACGAAATTAACTATGTATAGCATGTAGAAAACGCAGAGGTCGTATAACGTAATCAACTGGTAACTCACAAAAATCCTTTCCACATTGCAATGGTAGCTAGCAGATGTCAGAATTGCAAAAATATATTTTACTTATAGTTGCATTTACAACCCGGCTTTAATATCGGAGACTTTTACTGCCTGAACAGCATAAAAAGCGAATTGGAGGAATGTGCTATGTAAACATTCCTACCGATCCAACATGTTCAGGCACGCGAGTATGACACACAGTACACACTGTTGTCGGATAAATGTGTAGTCAACACGTGTGCAATTGGCTCACAAAGGAAATATGCGCTACCACAAGAGCTAATGACTGTCATACATCGATTTCCGCGCTTCAGAAGAGGGAAACGTCTTTTCCTGTCCTTCAAGACCAATAGAAACCCTGATTTAAGGAAGTGGCAGCTGCAAGTTGACTCCACGTGGAGTCTCAGTCGCCAAAAATTCTGAATTCCAGTTTTTTTTTCCTTTTTTTTTTCTGTTTTAATTGCACGTGATGAGGTTACAACTCTGCAGAAAGGGCTGAAGAGCAAGGGCTCGTGACGAGGTGTATTGACCTTGGCTGTCGAGCGCTACGATCGCTTCTTATCTTGTTTATTAGAACAGCGAAATAATGGAAACTTGGCATATAATCAGTGATAAAACACAAATAGATGATCTTTCGGGCCTGCCGATATTTGAGACGTTGCTGTCCTTAAGATATGATTGCATTTGAACAGTGTGCGTACACTGTCTCGTCGTATTTGTGCGATAAGCTTACGTAAACAGCCTGACAGTTTCACATTCTTTCCGACACGCTTCATGGCTTTGCCAAGTAGTACTCGGTACATACAAACAGCGTTCGAGGAACAGGACAACGAAAACATGCAGATGTAATCTATATTAGCCTTTCAGAACAAAAATATTTTTTCTAAATACTAATTCACTGCGTCTCTGCGTCTTACCAGTTGTGATTCTAAGCTCCTACCTACTTTACAATTGAATCTCTCTCTCTCTCTCTCTCTCTCTCTCTCTCTCTCTCTCTCTCTCTCTCTCTAATAGGGCCTCGTACTTTCAAGTGTGCCATCAGTCCAGCCCTTTGGCACGGTATAGACGGTATTTACCAAAGTTACCATCCACACTATTCCCTTCAGAGTCCTGTTTTGCATTTCTCGTTTTCTGTTAATTATTCTTTCACCTTAAATCCCAGATCATAGTGGACTAAGGCTTCCCTCAAATATCCCTGCTTCATTAAGAGGAGAAACAAGCTCAGTATGGTAGGATGCTTCTGCCGGGTGTAATAGCTCAAGTTTCAAGTTTATTTTATTAAGAAAGTATTGGCCTGGTGCCGGTACATTGGGCCCGGCTTACAGGCTATAATTTACATTTATATATATATATAATTAACTTTGTTCCTATTTACATCATTTTTATGTACATAAAACCCATACGGTGACCATCATTAGGTCACCGAGAATGGTTTATAATTGTCTTTTTTAGGGTTCTATTTCTTCTTTGTGTTATAGTGTAATCGTTGACTGCCTTTTTATAGTATCTGACAACTGTCCAGTTGCGTAACTGGATATCCTATTGGCCTCTCTTTCCCAACAGTTACAATTCGCGATGGACATGGTTGTAGCTGCCTCTCTTTAGAGATTATCCGAACAGTCGCTTCACTTAATGTAAGTCCTTTTACTAGCTTGGTTAAACGGAATTACAGGTTCATATTCTGCTCTTACAGTTCGGCGAACTTCCATAATTACGTATTTTAATACAAGTGCTAACAAAACAGCCTACAACACGCAACGTAACGCAACTGAAGCAAGATCAGTTTCTCGCAAATTAACGATAACTGACCTGAAAAGTGCACGATTCACCAGTGTGACCAAAATGGCAACCTTTGTTTACGTTTCCATAGCAATGGCTTTCCCTCTTCTCTTTAATCCCTTGTATGACTGCCATGTATCTTCTTTTAAAAATCAGACTGTAAACTATGAGATATATCTGTGAGAAAATCGTCAGACTAAGAAAAAAAAAATTAACCACTGTTAAGGGGCACATACTACTGTACTAATTATCCAAAGATATGTACCTTTACCACTAACACCCTGTATATAGTATAAGCATGTAGAAACAAACGATTTACAATAGATTCTGAATATCTAAATCTTGATTAAATTGATATAGTGAACGAATTTTGAAGAGATGACTCAAAAGTGTTTATATCCTGCAACACAATAATTAGTTATCAAACCCACTGCACATTTGTTGCAAATTGTGATTTTCGAAGTGCAATCGTTTTTAGGCTCAGCTGCAGAGTAGAGCAGAAAAAACTTTGAACCTACGAGGTTTAGCATTGCTACTATATCTTGACGTTAACTCTGGTAGACCTTGGAAATGTTACTTCTGCAAATTTCACTACAGAGAATATTAAACTCTGTGAAAAGTAAAGAAGTCATATAAATGAGTGCTGCGCCACGGTCGAGTCGTTAGAACGCTTTATTTGCCACCATGGCACCCGAGTTCGATCACCGATAGGCTTTCTCCAAATGCTCCGGTTTAGTTTCCCAAATGCCCTTCATCGTCATTCACATTAACAGCTTTAGGCCGAGACTACGATGTTTTCCTAGCGTGACAGGATACAACGGGAAGTTGTGAAATGCTGCTAAACTAGGATGCACTTGTCACCGTAACTATTCTAACTGGCAGTTCTAATTACTTTATGCTACTGTTTAGCTCTTGTACTCTGCTTGGGGTCATTATTGACCCAAATGACACTATAAAATAAATATGCATAATTCTATCTGCAGAATCTTGACGGTATAACTATGCCTTTCTGAATCTTTTTCATGTCCTTTAAATATATATCTAATCACATTTTAAAAATGTATAATAAACAAAGAATTATTGATATGGCGTCACAAAATATCACTTAAAATAGGCGTGGGCAACCCGTGGTCCTCCATCCCATCGCATGCGGCCCGCAGTGACATTTAGAAGTTATTTATGAGATAAGTAACTATTTGGCATAAGATAAACTTGAAAAAACTGCTTAAGAGTGAAGTTGCGCGGAGTCTTCCCGTAACCCAAAAAGAATGGGAACAAAAACCAAGTTAGGGAAGTTGATACTTTCACCTGTAACGTAGTTCGTAAAAAGGCGTGTAGGTTATATAAAATAGGCGGGCAGCTGTAATTGCTGAAACTACAAACCGTGTGCGATTGTGCTTACAAAAAGGATTAGCTTAGACAGCTGTTAGTGAAGTTAGGCTTTAATTTTCGGACGTTAAATAAGAGACGCGTGATTATGGAATCAGCAGGATTGTGGCATGGACACATCGGTACTTAAGTAGGCTAAACTATTTCAGACGGGAAGGGCATCATATAATGTATTTAGCTGAGACTTGGTACCATACTCATGATTAGTGCAACCCAAAAGCACTAAACCATAAAAAGCCTAACAGAGGTTTAGGAATAAATAAGTTTTAAAAGCACAACAAAGCATAATTTGAAAAAATAAAGCATAAAAGCACAATATGTAATTTAAAGTGCAATTCTTAGATTATAAACAGCTAATTTTCAACAATAGGTTCAATGCAGAAATTAAACATTGTTTCGCTCAACAATTCCAACAATTAACTTGTGGATTCAATACAGAAATTAAACATTGTTTCCCACAACAACTCCAACAATAAAGCTGTGGATTCAATGCAGAAATTAAACATTGTTTCCCTCGACAACTCCAACAATAAACGTGTGTGAAGTTTAACGGTTTTATGGTCAGTATACAATCTGAATCAGAGAAGCTCATATCTGTTGAAAATCAGCATGTCAAAAAATGCTGTAAATGCAATTCGAAGGGTTCGTGAGTTTTCCACAGATCATTTTGTGGCTGAAAAAGGGGAAACTATTGTGTACCTTATGTTCAGAGAGCATTCATTTTGAAAAGAAGTAAGCACGTGGAAAGTTTTCAACACAGATCTCGGAAACAAAGTTATAGTGCAACGTATATATGCTTTCTGCTGGCAGGCGATTGGCTGGAGTTGCACCTCAGCTTTTACATTCTACCTGTTGGGCGCATGTGTTGCATCTCTGTGCTGAAGAGATTAGATTTGAGCTCAAAATTGCTGATGAATTCATTGCAGCTGTTAAGACAGCTTTAGTGAAAACTCCAGCCAGAACAGAGACTTAAAAGAATTAGAAATACATGATCTACCTATGCAGTTACACGTTGGATCGATCTAGTTGAAAATAAAATCCTTCAACTTAAACCCAGAACTATACCTGAAATCTGTGATGGTATTTGTAAACAAATTCAGGTCTTGGAATCAAACAATACTGATGCAACAAAGACCTGGCTTAATCTGTCCTCAGTTCTGCACATGCTTCAAAGTTCTGGTGTATCATGTAAAAAGCTTGAGATGTATATGAATGGACGCAATCCTGCAAAAAGCTTCTGGTAGGAAGTTCAGAATTTGGATCAAACATTAGCCGTTCCTGAGCAGGTTTATTCCATCTTCAATACAGGTGAACTGAAACGTTTCTCTAACACTGATGTTCAGTTGGAAGAAATATCAACACATGCAGCAATGGTAAAAGAAGAAAATTTGTATTCAACTACTGCTTTATCCTTCTGGGAGAAATATTCCACTAAAATGCCTACACTAAGTAAACTAGCAATGGAGACAATAATGGTATCCCCATCATCTACTTCGGTTGAGAGAAGCTTTTCTAAGCTCAATTGGATTTTAAATTCTAAACGGTCATGTCTCACAGAAGAAATTCTTGAATCTCACCTGAAACTTGCAATTAATCAATCTCAAAAATGTGGTACAGAGACAGAGTGACACAGATGACTAGACTTTCATTCTTTAGCTTTATTCTCTTATTGTAGTGTGTTCTTGAATAACCTTATGTAAGAAACTTGCTTTACTGTCTCGAAAAAGAAATCATGGAAGTTACTGAAGTTTATTTGTATGAAAGAAATACATTACAAAAAATAAAGCATAATCATCAAAAATATAAAGCATAACTATAAAAAATGAAGCATAATGTGGGTTGCTCTACTCATGACGGTAGTGGTGCCTTCCAATCCCTGTGTCATGTGTATATATATTTTGTTGTTTAACAACGCTGTCAATTGCCAGGATCACATCAGCGTCGCCGGTGTGCCGGAATTTCGTCCCGCAGGAGTTCTTTTACATGCCAGTAAATCTACTGACAAGGAGCTGTCGTTTTTAAGCACACTTAAAAACCATCGGCCTGGGCCGGGTTTGAACCCGCGACCTTGGGATCAGTAGGCCAGCGTCTAACCAACTGAGCCACCCAGACCGACCTGTGTCATGTGGGGGAAAAAATTAAGTCGGTAGCCTGGATTGGATTGAGGGCTGCTTATATGTTTTCTAAAATGTTTGGAATTCCTTGGTTGATACATATCACACGATGTATGCCGAAATATTTGAAGCTTGGTTCAAGAACATACTTTTGATAAATAAATATTCCTCCAAAGTGTGCTAGCTATCATTCCCCGCTAAGGGTAAAAATTCCCACCATGTCCAGCAGAGTGAACGAAATGATCAGATTCACGGAAGAACATAATTTAGAATTACCCAGTCGAGTTCCTATAAAGCCGTGCTTTTGTAGAAGCTTCGGGAAGCAAATATAAATAAGGTACACAATAGACAAAATGGCAAAGACCATGGCCATGAAGTCCTCAGGTTAATATCACTATTGTCTGAATCCGATTGAGCTGATATGGACAGGCTTTAAACATGCCGTAAGAAAGCGAAATGTGACTCCCTCTATAAGTGCAAAGTGTTAAGAGATGTGCACCGAATATAGATTCCAGTGTATGGGAAAGATGTGTTTGACACACCATGCAACAAGAGCGAAAATTTCAACTGCGGGATGCATTTCGTTATACGTGTGAGTAAAAATGAATGACAGCGAAGACAGCGTAATGTAAGTAGAAAATGTGGTTTGATATTAATAGCATTGAGTAAATCTCTCGTTGCACTTTATAAGAACCTTGTTTATGTTATTGTTACTTGCTACTCCTGACGACGCTGTTATATGGATGCTCACTCGGAGAAAACGTGACCATATTTTATTTTGAATACCTACAATCTTATCGCACCCTTTGATGCCGCGATATTAACCATTTGAATAGAACGATAACATGATCCTGTTGACTTGGCGGTAACGTTACTGTTTTCAAAGGCACGTGTGTGCCCATGTTTTATCATTACATTTTGTGGAAATGTCAAGTTAGTTTCCAGCTTGCAGTTTTTCGCTCACACTGGTGTCGGTAGCAGTGAGAGGTTTGAATATGCATATAATTCTGTGATAATTATAGCTTCTAAGTGTAGTGGCAAGAAAAGACAAGTTTCACACGAATGTAGATCATTTCAAATAAAGTGGACAAATCAGTACTTTTTTACTGAAGTAAACAAGAAAGCAGTGTGTTCAATTTGCAGTGAAACAGTTTAAGTGTTTAAGGAAGGAGTATAACAAAAGGCGGCATTACGACACCAAACATGCATCTTCATATGATAAATTAGAGGGTCAATTTCGTTAAGATAAGGTAACCGAACTTAACATTAAACTTTCGGGACAGCTGTTAATTTTGAAAAATGTATCACTTCAAACTGAATCTCTGGTAAAAGCGACTTACGCAGCAGCAGAAGTTACTGCAAAGAGATCTAAACCATTTTCAGATGGCGAGTTTGTTAAAGAATGTATTGAGAGTGTTGCTGGTGTATGTCATGACAAAAAAGTGCAGTTTGCAAGATTAAGCTTGTTGCCATATTAACCAAGTAGCGTCCAGTGTAGAGAGAGCTTTAAAATATCGAGCCATAGATTTCCAGGCCTATTCTCTGGCACTCGATGAGAGTAGTGATGCCAGCGATACTGCCCAATTAGCAATGTTCTTAAGGGGAGTTGATAAAGATTTCAATATTACAGAAGAATTAGCTGCTCTTGTCCCACTAAAGGCACTCTAGGCACCACTAAAGCCTGATTCAATGGGGGAGTCACTGAAACCTTGAACTGGCTTGGCTTGAAATATACAAATCTATCTAGTGTAACAACAGAGGGAGTTCCTGCATTTGCAGGGAAACGAGAACGGTTACTTAAATTACTGTAAGCAGAGGCAGCTAATGAAGGAAACATTTCTGTAGTGCAATACCACTCCTTAATACACCAAGAAAACCTTCTGTGCCAAATCCCTAAATTTAGATGTTTTGAAAGCCGTTGTAAAAGTAGCGAATTTCATTCGTTCATGTAGCTTGCGATAGGAGAATTTCAAAATTTCTTACGAAATCTCTATTCGGAATTTTAAAGTGTTTATTGTACTGAAATAGGATGGCTGAGCCATGGCAAAATATTGAAGCGAGTGTTTGATCTAAAAAACGAAATACAAAAAATTTATGGAGGAGATGGAAGTGTTATTTTGCCTTTCTGGTAGACATAACAACACAACTGAACAAACTTAATTCACGTCTCCAAGGCAAAGACCAACTGGTCACTACTATGTTTGATCACGTGAAGGCCTTTGAAACAAAATTACGACTTTGGAAATCACAAATAGGAAATAACAGCTTTGTGCATTTTCCTGCCCTACAAAAGCGTGATAATCAAAATTCTCAAAAAAATGCAGAAATTATATCAGAATGAAGAAGCGAATTAGATTTCAAGATTTCAAGACTTTAAGGAGAATGTTAAGTTTCAATCTGTTTTCTTTCCCTTTCTCCATTAACATAGACGAGCTCCCCGAGGACCTGCAAATGGAGTGCGTTGGTATTCAATGTGCCTCGGACCTAAAGAATAAGTTTAACAATGTCCCCTTTCTATCGTGACTACTTTCCCAGAGAAAAATATCGGGACATAAATAGACATGCACCTCGTTTCGCATCACTTTTCATATGCGAACGTTCTCCAGGATGAAACCTGTCAAGTGCGCAACGTGAACATGATTCATTGAGTCATCTGGAGAGTTCGCTTCGAGTTGCTACGAAGTCAATCAAACCAGATATTGGATGCAGGGTTGCCAACCCGTATGATAATTGTAGGGGTGCACGATAATTTAAATGTATGATAGTTCGATATCGGCGAAATATCATTTTCACTGGTTTGTTGCACCAGAGAAATGCAATTACAAATGGCGACACCACTTTTGCCCTCATGGTCTGTCTCCAACCCTCTAAATGCAACCATTTCATATCCTTCTACCCTTTACCCTCTTATTCTCAGTGTATCCAGAACTGGTAATGTCAATGCAGACACTTCAGAAAATAATGGAGAAAACTCGGAATAAGTGATATTCCGTGTGAAATAAAGATCATGTCTAAACCTGACAGGTTCTGGAGCGCTGTGAAACATATGTCACCTTGGTGGAAATACTGATTTCAAAGAGCTGGTGGAGTTTGCAGTATCAGTGATTTCGTTGCCCCACAGAAATACTTCTTGTGAAAGTGTTTTTTCTAAACTGGGTTTAATAAAAAAACAAAATTAGAAACAGATTGGCGCTAGATATGGTAAATGGACTTGTTCAGTCGTCTCAGCTTATGAAAGAATGTGGTGGGTCCGAAAATCTGCAAGTCACCGTGAAGATGTTAAAGTTTATCTCAAAAACAAATCTAATATATTTAAACGAGCAATTCTTGTGTAATATATCCAGCTAACTTGGAAACGGCTCTTAACGATTTCGATCAAATTTTGTACTCAGATAAGGTTTTGCTTATTAAGTTTATCTGTACAGATGCCATTCCTAGAGAGAAAGAAAAAAAAACGCGATTTTACACGTAACAGTCACAATTACTCTAAACCTTATTTTAGCCATAATTTCAACAAACAAGCCAGAATATTAAAGGCCTCGTCAAGAGCTTTCAGAAAACCTAAAGAAAGTTGACTTAGCTATCTTAGTCTACGCGCAACAGTCACAATTAGTCGAAACCTTATTTTGGCCATAATTTCTCTGTTAATGGGTCCAATTCAACAAACAAGTCAGGATATTAAAGGTCTTATCACGGAAACGGCTCCAACAATTAGGATGACGCCCAGGTATATTTACTGGCATGTAAAAACTCCTACGGGACGAAATTCCGGCACACCGGCAACGCAGATCTGAGCCTGGCAATTGACAGCATCGTTAAAAACAAGAAAATAATTATAGTATTAAAATAAAAATTCATTTAAAATTTAAGATAAAATATATACTAAACATACAAGGGTTAATAATAGAAATGGTTAATAATAGTTTATATTGTTCAATTTAGATTTTGAAATTAGGTTACACATGGAACAATATGTATATATTTAATTTAATATTAAAAATAATAAATGATTTATATCTTAATAAAAATAAAACATCAATTTATTAGCTATTTTTAAACTAATTTGTCTTAGAATTTATACCCTGTTTAACACGGTAAAGCAGTGAAATCATGTGGCCCGCAAAGCAACCCACCTCAACAATAGTGGCCCTTTTCCAAAAAAAGGTTGCTCACGTCTGCCTTAAAGGACACAGGATACTGAACTCTTAAGCTTCTTTTATGCAGGGTTTTTGCTGCTTTTAAATTTATTTCTGTGGTAACACTGCTACTTTCATATTTCAATAATGGAGACCGATGTGATTTGCCAGACCATTGTTGGTGATGTGCATTGTTGGTGTTATTCAGTTTGTACAATATATTCTGAACATTGGAAACTTGTGCATTGTCGGTGATATCAGCTTGTATAATATTCTGCTCGGAAATATGGCTCTTCGATATGATGTTTAGATACGCTTAAGGTTGTAGTATGTAGTGGGAAACAGATGCTGGAAGATTTAGAAAAAGAACGCGAATTACTGGGAGTGATGCAAATGATGCAGAAAATGACACTTGAAAGTAAGAGATTTCTGATATTACTGACTCTGAGAACTGATACTGCAATTGCAGACGCGCCACATACAAGCAGAAATGCAATACCGTTCAACCGAAAGTTAGGAAACGGGGCTCCAGAGATATTTTGAGAGTGCTTCAATACCTCAAGAGTAAAAGTGACGCAACATAAGATGCGTTTTTGTGTTTCATTACTGAGGGTATGAGAAGAAATATTTGTGATCAAACTACTCGTGATAACCATGCACAAGAACTGAGTGAAAAACTCATATTCAAAGATGGCGAGTAATAGATGATATTTGAATTATAGTAGCTTTCCTGGGCCTTCTGATAACTACTTGGCACAGCGACGATGCGTACTCACCTTGGTTGTCGAGCACTGTGATCACTTGTTATCCTGTTTACTACAAGAGCGAAATATAGTATAGTATAGTTATATACAGTATAGTATACGGTATCGTTATATACAGTTATATTCTATAACTGACATACAGTCAGTAATGCAATGCAAACGAATAATCTCTCGCGCCTGCCGATGAGACGTTACTGTCCGGAAGATATTGTAACAAAATCGGCGAAAAATGTGAAGTCCGTTTACTTTTCTAATCCTTTATTTTCTCTAAATTTACTACAAATGCACTACTTCATCCTCGTTGCTAACACAGTTGATAAATTTTCTACTATTACAATTATTCACCGTTGTTCTTTCGATAATCTTTCTGAGTCGTTCCATGTCTTTCTCCAGTTTCTGTCTCTCATACCTTTACTATTACGATACAATCACTCGAAGTTGGTCTGGGTGGTTCAGTTGGTTAGACGCTGGACTACTCCCAAGGTCGCGGGTTCAAATCCGGCCTAGACCGATGGTTTTTAAGTGTGCTTAAAAAACAGTTCCATGCCAGTAGATTTACTGGCATGTAAAAGAACTCCAGCGGGACAAAATTCCGGCACCCCGGCGACGCTGATGTGCTCCTAGCAATTGACAGCGTCGTTAAACAACAACAACAACATAATAATAATAATAATAATAATAATAATAATAATAATAATAATAATAATAATAATAATAATAATAATAATAAAACAATCACTCGACGACACATACACACTTACTGACAGACTGGCCGATGCACTCTCGTAAGTAAAACTAACTGCACACGACGACTTAAACAACTATTATTCACTCAACTCTAAAAACTCTGTCCTATTTATACTGGATCCGGCGTGACGTAGCATCCGAGTTATTTCCTGGTGCACGTGTGCATGACTCAGCAAAGAAGTAGCCAGACTTTTTGGTGTTATCGCTGTTCGGTCACATAAGTACACACAGTCACTAGTTGTCCTGTAGCCCCGGACCTCCTCCACGCCTCGCCGTCATTATTACGGTCACGAGCGCACACAATCGCTCGTTCATATCCAAGGTCACCCGACCTCGTCCTGCCAGTATATTGTTGAACGACCCAATGTCACAATATGATTCACATGAACAGAGTGTACATACACCGTCCCGCCGTTAATGTGCAATAAGCTCACGAAAACAGTTGGGCACTTTCACATTCTTTCCGACACGCTTCATGACTTTGCCGGGTAGGATGTACGGTGTTCAGAGGCAGAGGCAGTGGTTCCCAGAGTTGAGTACAGTCAAATCACAGCGCAGTCGGTTAACAGTGTGTTGGATCACCCGTTACTGATCCAAAAGACTGTGAACCGGCTGCGCCGTGTTTTGTCTGTACGGATCCTCAGCACGTCGCCGATTGCTGCTGTCATAGAATCATACGGCATTTTCCAAACTACTTTTAAAGGCTTAACTTTACCAATATAATTATAGCAGGTGCTGAAAATGGTCACCTTCGTGGTCCATACATTTTTGGCACCTCTTTAGGAAATTATCCATCACTCGCTAGTTCACGTTGAGAAATGCTGGCAATTTGCTGCTGGATATTTTGTTTTAATTCTTCCAAGGTGTGTGGGTTTGTCTTGTACACTTTGTGCTCTAAGTTACCCCAGAGATATATATCGCAGGGGGTTAGGTTGGGGGACCTAGGGGGCCACATATTTCCACTAATAATAATTCTGTCCTGAAACACACTTTCAATAAATTGTTCTCATCGAAAGATTGGCTGTATGAGCTGTTGCAGAGTCTTGTACACACACACACACAAAGGTAAAAATCGCGCTCGCTGTCGGTTAATTCTCTAAAAATGAGCGCTAAATTGTATTCACGTATGTACAGGCGACATCTGTTGACTCGAAAAAAAATCATAATAAATACACGCTGTGAAGTAGAAAACAAATGCTGAGACACAATACACTTTGTGACTAAGTACAGGACTAAATAGTAAAGCACACTGCAGCGTCAACTCAATACTGACTGTAAGCAGAGCAGAGAAAAACATGTGATGCTCGTGACCTTGTGTATATCAGCTACTGTTTTCCTATGCCCGCGTTCGCAGTGGAAAAACACCGCGT
The DNA here is from genome assembly GCA_030765045.1 of Tenodera sinensis. Classification (NCBI taxonomy): domain Eukaryota; kingdom Metazoa; phylum Arthropoda; class Insecta; order Mantodea; family Mantidae; genus Tenodera; species Tenodera sinensis. The sequence continues at coordinate 79,093,957 of CM060970.1, read as the reverse complement.
AGCGGTTCACATGCATTTGGATCTCGCTGTATAATGGCAAATGTTATATAACTAACTGCCATCAACCATCAAGACATTATATGATGCAAACAGTTTCAGAGTAAATTAAAACAGTTCTTAATAGAAAAATGTCTACAAACCTAATTACTTATAAACATGTGTAACTCTATTGTTCTTACTTAGTAACTTTTGTTTCTCTGTATTATGTAAAACAAATTGGATGAGTTGTAACTTTTTGTAAAGCGCATAAGCAGATTAAAAAAAAAAAAAAAAAAAAAAAAAAAAAAAAAAAAAAAAAAAAGGAACATAGCCCCTTCTCAAGGGAAAAAAAAAAAAAGACCTGCTAAAGAAATGGCAGAACATGAAATTAAAAGACTTCAAACTCCCTAGAAAAGAATCAAAGCCATAAGAGCTGCAGTAAGGGCAAGTGGATTTCAACACCTGGCAGGAAATGGGACAGGAATGATGACACCGAAGAGAAAAAAGAGATCCAGATGTGTTATATGTCCACTTGAGGAAGACAGAAAAACATAAAATCTTTAGTAAATTTGTATGCAGAGTACACATGACAAATAAAAATTAGAAAAGAAATAGTGAAATACACGTAATTGATCATTTTATGAGTTAAGCTAATTCTGCTTGTGTTTACAAAAGAACAGTGCAATAACAAAACATTTCACGATACCAGTAATATTTTTAAACTTTGAGCTTTTGTTTGCATCTTTATTTCTTTGGTTACATCTTATATATCGTGTTTTATAACAGTACAGTAATAAAAATTTAAATATTTTCGTTTACTGAGTTTTAATATACACGTCCATTTTCAAAATAGAAAATGACCCCATACACATTATTTACGATTCTGGAAAAAACTGGTACAAATCTTAATGCTGATTGCTTCAAATTAGTCACATCACAACCAAGTTAATTTAAAGGGCAGGAGAAGTCAGACATTGCCAGCCATACTCCTAAGTTAGTTGCATTAAGCTAACCTAAATTGTTTCATTTAATACAGTGCATTAGACTTTCACATTGCATTGTATTGCATTAAGTTCATTATCAGGCTTAAAATTTTTAGGTACATAAATCTCTTCATAAAGTTGTTCGGAAATCAGTAAGATCAAGGAAATTAGGCACCGCTAATATGATGGACAGATGCAAAGGAAACTACACTGGACAAGGTTTAACTTGGCACCTACTTTTTAGAAAGCGTAAGAAATAGGCATTTACCATCTCTTTCTTTTATGGCAGGTCAGATACACCAGCAGCAGGTGAGCCTTGTTCATTGTAGCATTGGCAACCAATATCTCATTTGCAAGAGTTCCAACACCACTGATGTCTGCTTACCCTCATACCACAGCAGATATTGGGTTGACCATTTCAAGGAAAGAAACCCACAACTTGCTAGACATGGATGGTGTAGAAAGTACCAAGTTAACCCTTGTGCATTATAAATTCTTAGCTAGGGAGAAAACATTGAAGTTGAGCTACAGAAATTTGGCTTAACATGTTTTGCATTAAGAAACTGTAACAATCTTCTCAATAAAAATGTCTTGAGATCAGCATAATTTGCTTACTTTCATTCCATCTAGCAAAGCAATAATATTTTGGATAATTCTATACACAGTAGAAAGCGCGCTACAAAAGAGAGCTGTAGAATCATTTGTGATGTTGGTCCTGGTCATTCCTGTTGACCATTGTTTAAAGGCCTTAAAATTGTAGCCCTTACTGGACAGTGCATATATTATAATGGATGAGTTTTAACTTGGCACTTTTTCTACTATCCTTGTCTAGCACGGGCTGTGCAAAATCCTTGAGTTTCTTTTCTTGAAATAGTCAATCCCTTTTAAAGTGCTATTGTATTCCCTGATTACCTGCGGTGGTATGAAGGTAAGTAAGCATCAGTGGCATTGCAGTATTGGTTGTCAATGTGTTGCTAACATGTGCATCACCCACACTGGTGTGTCTACCCTGCAGGGTTCGCCTTAAAGGGCGGATGGTTTGAAAAGAGATGGTGAGTATTTCTTTTTCTAATAAGCAAGTGCCAAATGGCACCTCGTCCAATATAGGACGACATGCATGGGAAATTACAAACACTTAATACTCTAGCTGCTTTGTATTAACCAAGAAACATTTGCAAAAATTATTTTATTGCTAAATTTCTTGTAAGTGCAAAATTACATAAATTAAATTTTGTTGTTTTAACGACACTGCCAATTGCCAGGATCACTTCAGCGTCACTGGTGTGCCAGAATTTTGTAGGAGTTTTTACATGCCAGTAAATCTACTGACATGGAGCTGTTGTTTTTAAGCACACTTAAAAACCATTGGTCTGGGCCAGATTTGAACCTGCAATCTTGGGATCAGTACGCCAGCTTCTAACCACCCAGACTGACATTGTAAGTGCAAAGAGAATACGGGAATATAGTAGGCTTTAAGTGAATCAAATCTTTTAAAGCTGGTTGCTATGTGATAGCTTTGAAATTCTGTTCTCTTTGCAAGGCCAAGAGGAAAAAAAAAATTAATAACACCTTCTCATTTGAGAAAAGTATGAGGGGCATTTGAAAATGATTTACAATTGCATTGTTTAAAAAATACTGCTCCATCTACAGGCATGTCCTCTTGTATGACGAACTATGTTAGTAATCCACACAGACCTAGATAGCAGTAGTGAAGAGAGTGCACAATGAAAGAACTGTGCTTGTTTGTTGATAAGAGAGAAAGTCAGGGACAAGATGAAAGGTGACTATTGTGGAATGAAGATGGACTGCACGGTTTTTGTGGACGGTCTGAGTCAAAACAGTAGAAGTTCAATAATGTATCTGGTCAAAAAGCTACTGCACAAAAGATTGTTTACAACTGGATTGCTGTGTTTGACAGTGGAAGGGAACCTGCATGCAGGAATGTGAGTACTGATCATCTGACAACATTGCAGTCTCTGAGCAACATTGAGCTTGAATCTGAATTGTCTATAACTTATAGGTGCATAAGCTTTGATGAACTGAAATGGCAGACAGGCTGTGCAACCCTCATGAAGATTTGGATATGAAAAAGGTGTGTGAACATTGCATTCCATTGGACTTGGCACATGGTGGCATGGTGGTCAACAAGTTAGACCATTTGCCTATCACCTCGGTGGCCTGCATTCGATCCCAGAGACTCATATGTGATATTTGTGGTGAACGAAGTGGCGTCTGTGTAGGCTTTGCCTACATTTCATATCATCCTCTTCCTCACTATCATACCTGGTACTTGGCTGACAATCCCTTTTCAGGTCTTCACTCTGTCCAGGCCGTAGGTTCCTCTGCTTCCCAACAGGCATCTGACCCTAGACTCTCCCACTACATACATTTACCTCTAATCAGGTAAAGAAAGAATAGAACGTGGCCCAGGCCCAGAATGAAGGCCCAGATTTTTTTGAGAAACTGCTGATGAATCACTACTCTACACCTGAGAAGAAAGTTTTTATTTGATAAAATGCACACATTGCACGGTAAAATTTCAGGCAGATGTCCATGAGCGGTTGCCCAGTACCCCGAAACAAAGGTTCCATGATAATGAACTTGCCAGAAAGCTGTCAGCCGTGTATAGACATTGGTGGGGAGTATATTGAGACATCCCATGTACAATGAATCATGTTTATGGATAAATAAGGCAAAATTATTGTAAATCATTCCCAAACACCCCTCATTTAAGTACTAGAAAATTCTAACATATATAAGGGAATATCTTGCAAATGGTTTGATACATGAAAAAATGTATTATAATCAACATTTTTTATATAGTAAGATTTTCTCTCTCTTACATAGTAATCCTGAACGAAGATTTGGAGGGTGTACCCAGAAAATTGAGGATATACATTTCATTTGGCATAAAAATATCTTTAACATCTACTTTAATCAGTTGTTGGAACCATTTTTGAGAAGATAGAAATTTTAAAAAATGTTCCATCTAGAGCTGAGGCCTACAAAATAGGAACTCTACAATGTCACTAGGAACACTATCGCACAACAGGTTGGTTTAGAGGGAGGCGGAAGCACATGGAGCAGCTTTGATATGCAGTGCAACACTGTAAATATCTATCATGGAATGAGTATATTACGGTGTGTGAATTTATTTTACTAAACTAGCAAGATCTACAGAAACATTTTTAATTGAGAAGAAAAATGTTAATCAGAAACAGGAGATGGCAATATTGGAATTCTGGGGCCCATGGAATTTCCCCTCAATCTGCAAAAGTACATCATTGCAGAGGGCAGTCACCGTGGAAGCTTACGAGGAGGGTGTGGGCGACCACATGTTACTACATAGAGGTGTGGTAGGAAGTTGCAGATTGAGGGGAAATTCCACGGGCCCCAGAATTCCAATATTGCCATGCAATATCTTCTATATGATTTCTCTGTTTTGTAATGAAAAAAAAAAAAAAAACTGTTCACATATACATTGCAAATGTTCTGAGGTGTACATAATCTGAAATTGGTACCTTTTTAAAACGCCTATGGCAATAAGACTTTGGCACTTGCTTTACAGAAACATGTTAATTTGTAGGTCTGCAACTTCCTGTTGCAATAATCCTGGTCTAGCTTCCATTATATCTGCTGTGAAAACATATGTAAACAGGCTGAAGACATTTTACATTGTTTGGCAATCTATAAATCTTTTTTCTTGAAATTCCCTTTTAAGTTGGAGACAAACAATCTATGCAGTTTTTAATGAATTTCCCTCCTCAAAGTCCTTTAAAGATTTTGCGACTCCCCATGTAATTGCATAACTACAAAGAAGCTTTATGCTCAGCATATCTGATACATCAAGGCTTTGTTCAACATTTGCATGTATCAGTTCTTATACTGGTTTGCACGTTCCAGCCCTAAAATATACAATTAAATTTAGTAGCCTATTGGCATTGCTTTTTCAAACAATACTTTTACTGCACTGCACTCTTATGGTTATAATGACGATAACTATTATTACTATTAAAAATAACAATACTAACGACAATAAAAGGTTCCTGTAAACAGCAGAAGCAGCAATTCAGTGTTTATGCACTAATTTATTACTATTATTTGAATTACATTCATGAACTACTAACCTGAGTAAGCTTAATGACATGTATGAGTTTTACATTGCTCTTGAAAATCCCTAGCAAAAGTTTTGAGCAAAGAAGATATCTGACGTTTTCCCCATGAGGTATAGCGAAAAATTGTTCTTCCTATTTTTCTTATAGACTATGCACGTTTTCTTGAGTTCATAATTAGTTTAAAGACTGCCATTATACTTTTTGCTGCAGTAATGCACAGTTCCACATCTGATTGCTGTATTCAGTTGTTGGTCTGGCACATGCTGAGGGAGGGGGTAGTTCCATGAAGTTACTATGTTGACCTTCCTCCCCCTGAACTTTTAGGGGCTGTAAATGCAATTGGCAGTTTGCAAATCAGTGACTTAGGTAGTCTGGGGTGAGAAATTTTCTTGACAATCTTTACGCCACATCCTTGAAAGATACTGAACTTGAATACCAAGTATGGTATTTAACCAACTTTTCGTTTTTCAGGTATGCTGTTCACAGATACACAAGAGACAGACAAACCCGTGTACACACACCTTTTTCTAAAAACTTTTCCCCATATTTTTAGGATTCAAAGAATCAAATCACGTATTTCCGATGATATCTTGATATTGAATTTCTGGATAAAATACACTACTTCTCCATTTACCATAAGTAGTACAGAAAGTAAAAAGAGGTGATGGTGTGTAATTAATTGCAAGCATTTGATGATGGTATATAATATATGTGTTCAATGTCAATGAATATTGCTCACTGAGGACAACAAAGAAAAGCAACCCAGCAAATATAAAACAGGAACTGATTAGTATGTGTCAAAATGGTCCACCACATAAAAAAATGTATTTGACATAAACTGTGAGTTTTAACAAGATCTACATTTTTTTGTGCAGTAACATTTTGTGTATCTCTTACAGTTTACCAGTAATGCAAAAGTCACACCCAGAATGAAGCTCAGGACTTCTGAGGACATTCCCAGAAAATTCAAAATATAAATTTCATTTTACATGAAAACCTTAAATAAAAATTTTTGAAAAATGTTCATGTAAAGAGTAATCTACGATAATAGGATTTTCTTGAAAATTGTCATGTCAAATCCTTGGAAGATGCAACACTTAAATAACAAGTTTAGTATTTAACTGACTTTTCATTTTTGAGTTACACTATTCAGAGATGGGCACACACAGGCCTTTATCTAAAAATCCTTTACTATTATTCTGGGGACCTCAAAATGTGCATTTCCATTGAAATCTAATACAAATCTTTGCATGAAATACAACATTTTCTCCAGTTACTATGTAAGTGGTAGAGAAAGTAGAAATAAATACATAAGCAGGTTATCATGTATAATTGCGGTCTACCTCCTATCACACATATATTATAGTAGACTGCAAAAAAAGAAAAATATTACTTTGATGCATGAATTCTTAACTCTTCAAAGAATAAAACCATATAAAATATAATAAAAGCCAAAGATCACAGCTCTAGACCTGCTGATGTAAAAATATACCCCCAACAGTAAATAATATAGTTGTAAAAGATACAGCAGATGTCGCTAACATCTCCAATCACTTCAACACTATTAAGGATTAGACCAATATTGTCACTGGCACTAATAATAATATCCACCATCCTAAATTGAACAGAAATGAAATTAGCATCTTCCTGAAACCAGTGATGTATGTAACTTCATAAAATCTAAAACAAACTACTTCTTGATCGTCCTGATGAAGTAGTGGATTACGCAGGATAATAGGAGCTAGGCTAGGCTGCTATTGTATAGAATAACCCACAAGTACATGGTCTGATCAATCGCCTCTCAGTGGCAAACACCAAACAAATAAACACAGTTCTGATTCATCAAATGTTGAAAAGTACAATTTGCTGAACAGAAGAATTTTATATCTAACTGTACCTCCTTGAAATATGTTATGGGGACAGAGATGCACTCTTTACAAGCTGAATACTCTAACATAGTGTTGCAATTAAGGAAAAATTGAAGCTATTAACAGTGAAGTAACAAGATTCTAAAGTAAGAACAAATTAGAAACTAAAAACTTCACTTAAAGATAAGTGAAGTTTTTAGTTTCTAATTTGTTCTTACTTTAGAATAGTGTTGCAAGCTTCTGGAGGCTTAAAGGTAGGTCTTGTCAGTATCCAATTTGTTTCCACATTTAACAATATGAATTATTGCATGTGTAACATTTGAAATCAGTCCATTGTAACCTATGGACTCTATTATGTTGATGTGTGTGTCTATATTATATTATTGCTCCGAAGAAGTGGTAAAGTAAATATATCAACTTAACACAAGAACCTCATGCATACATATAAATTCCTAAAGCCGTTTTTATTTTAAATTAACCGGGTTAGATATATTGATGACTATATGCGTCTATGATTGGATAGTTGGAATTTGCACCTTATTTCCTTATATATAAGCTTAATCTTATTATCGGAATAATTTTAATTACGCATTAACACGCTGAATGTTTAGCAATGCATTGTCATGCCAAGAATTTAATTATGCAACATTCTAATTTATCCGAGTAACTCTCCTGAGTGTACATTTACGCTTAGCAGCTGCTACTGTAAGAAATTGATGTAGATATAACTTTGTACCAAAGTAAAATAAAATGATAGTCATTAGGTTAGCGGGTAGGTTAACGTGCAATACCTACCTGTTTGGTTATCCTTAAAAATGGCAAATTCAATATGTAGCTTCACTCGATTACATTTGTAAGATGAGTACTTCAAACAAGGTTTTTCCCACATGCATCTAATTCGTCATTTATCGTCTGATTCGTTCTTCCTCTCCCTCATCTTCAACAACACACGATCACACACATACTCACATATTCACATACAGGATCACCACAGCACACGTTGCGCATACAACACTCAGCAAAAACACTTGAAGATAGCCAAATTATAAAATTATTATTTCATCACACAACATTGGCATCTATAAGTCGCCGATCATAAACAAAGCACATCAAAAGATATCCGTTTACAATATGATTATTTATTAATTAGTCCATTCCATAATCCTTAAAGGACCAACCCCCACACTTTCGCGCGCTGACAAGCAGTGATACCAAGAGACCGTGTTAGGTAAATTGCTATCCACTCGGAATGAAGATTCGAAAATCACTGATGTAATCACTGACTTTCGCATACACAGTAGGTTCACTTTAGCGAAACATCAGTGTTGCCAGCACAGAACACCCTAGTAGCTAGGGTTGCCAGAAGTATTTAACAAAATTTCACCCGATCCATTAAAAACAAGTCGCAAAATTTAAGCTGAAGTCGCCCAAATATTTAAAATATACAGCTTACTTTAAAATTGTGAAGCTTTCTGGCGCCTGAAACAGTTCTAAACAACTGTAAAAGCGGATTTTCGAACGATTCTTATAATTTATCTCTGTGTAGGTCAAATAATTACTGCCCGACTTCGAATTTTATTGCACAAGTTTAGATCCCGGCGAAACCGTGACCGAGTAGTTAGACCGTTCGCCTACCACCTAGGCGGCTCGGGTTTGATCCCAGGAACCTGCATGAGGTATTCTGGTGGACGAAGCGGCGTCAGGGCGGATTTTCTCCCGTTTTCCCCGCAACTCATTCCACCAAATTGCTCCATAATCACCTTTCGATCACACTCATCAATTTCGCCTACATTTTATATCATTCTTTTCGTCACCATCATACCTGGTGCTTGGCTGACCACCCGCTTCCAGGTCTTCACTCTGTCCATAAGTTCGTCTGTTCCGCGACAGGCGTCTGACCCTAGGCACTGGCTTGTAAGTCCTACATAAGGGGAGGGTAATCAGATAAAGAAGTTTAGCTCCCATTGCAACTATACTGCCTGAAGAACACCTTCGTCCTTTCCAATTTTCTTTTGTTGATAAATTTCCGAATTGAAATTTAGTATTGCAGGAGAAATTGCAAATGTATGACAGCAGTGACTACTCTCGTCTAGAGTCATTTTTATTCTAAGAATAGATCCTAGAAGATTGAGACCCGTACGATTTCTTATTTCGTAGAAGTCACTCGCGAAAATACTTTTTCCACTGTAACTTTACTTATGAGACCACTAAACGCAAATGCAAATAAAGAAAATTCTTTTAAAACATGATCTCCTGCTGAGTTTTTAAGCTTACTGGCGTCACACCGGAAATTTGAGAATCTTGTAATTAAAACTATTTTTCCAACGGAAAGTCAGAGGCATCTTCTACTGATATTCAACTTCTCCAATGGTACATGTGTTCCTTAGTAATTCTAGAGCAAGTTCAGAGAATTTAGGACGTGTATCGCTTAAACAAATACTGGAAGAAATAAACTGCATCTTTCATTGAATGAGTATATTTCCATGAATGTCTCACATGAGTATTTTCTACTCCATAGAAAATACAAAACAACATCAGTAATTAGTAGAAATATTTTAGTAGCCCAAAAATTTGCAAATCACCTTCATAAAAAATTTGTGCAGAAAGAAGTCTTTAGTAGCCCAATCCGCAACTGTTCGTCCAATTTATAATTACAATTATATTAGTAGTCACTGCTTATGTTAATTCCTCCTCTAGTTTACATAAGCAGTAATTGAGAGTCCTATCATACACAAATATTGTCGATCACATGTCACTTTTGATCTTCTTCAACATTGAGCTTGAAATTGCAAAACGGTAACACTCTAATCTGATAGAAATCTCTTTGCATGTAACAATCTGCATTGTTTTTGTTAAAAACTGATTCTTTACTTTTGTTTTAATCAGACTTTACAGTTGAAAAACCTCATCCACTGTAGCACTAGAATTTGGAAGGCTCAACAGGTACCAGGTAACTTGGGATAAAAGAGGAAAGACGTGTTTTGAATCAGCATGTTTAATTTTGTTTATGTACTTGTTTCCAAAACTCTCACATAGTAGTAGTTGCAAAATCAGTGTTGCACACTACTCTCCATTCTATTTGTTGGATTTCTTCTGATTTCACCAAATTAGAAAAATAACAAACAAGTGATGCAATCAACTGGACTGCTTGGATTCTTGCTGGCTCTAGCACTTCTAACAATGTAAGCATGGGATTACTCGCACTCATACCATGTACAGTCTGCATCAAAAGTGTTCCATGTCTTCTTGTAATTTCAAAGACCAGCAATAGTAAATACTTATGTAAAAAGAAAACATACTTCCCTTGAAGAATTGGAACTCTGTGATAAACACTTGCAGAGATTACCTTATGTGCTAATTTCCTTCTAGGTGCAGGGGGAATATGGGAATACAGTAGGCTTTGAGCAATAGTCAAATCTTTTAAAGTTTTAAGATTCTGTTCTCTTTACATGGCTAAGATATAAAAAAATGAATAACGATCTTCCATTTGACAAAAGTTTAAGTATATCAAAACTCACACATATAACAAGGAATATCTCCAAAATGATTCACTTCACAAAAAATTCACAAAATTCACTTGTGTGTTTTAACAAGATCTACATTTTTTGCATAGTTAGATTTGGTCTATCTCTTACAGTTTACAAGTTATTCAAAAGTCATCCAGAGTAAACAGGACTACATAGGCTATAGCCAGAAAATTCAAAATATACATTTCATATGTCATAAAAATATGTTAAACGTATAGAATTTTAATAAAAATCGTTAGAACCATTTTTGAGAAAATAAAAATTTTTGAAAAATTTTCCATAGTTTAGAGTGGAGGAATTCTCTTCAAAATCTCTGTGTCACACACATCCTTAAAGGATATTATGCTTAAATATCAACTTTGGTTTTTAGCTGACCTTTTATTTTTGAGTTATGCTGTCCACAGACTGATAGACACAGACACACACACACACACACACACACACACACACACACACATTTCTAAAAATGCTTTTTTTGAATTCAGGGGGCGTCAAAACATATATTTTCAGTGAAATCTCATCATCAAATTTTTGAGCAGAATACAATACTTCTATTTACTATACATAGTAGAGAAAGTAAAACTGACTTAATATTAGGTGAACTGACGTAATGTAAAGATCAACACAGCATAATGAGAAAACTTGCACATTCTAAAGTAAGAACAAATTAGAAACTAAAAACTTCACTTATCTTATTGTTTTGGTGCTAACCCTGGGGTTTCAAGCTATGTCCAGCTCATTCTCATTCTCATGAAACCCCAGGGTTAGCACCAAAACAATAAGATAAGTGAAGTTTTTAGTTTCTAATTTGTTCTTACTTTAGAATCTTGTTGCTTCACTGTTAATAGCTTCAATTTTTCCTTATTAAACTTGCACATGTTTATCCAACAGGAATGATTTCGTTAGAGATATTTGAACTTAACACCAAAGTGCATTTTGGTTTATGGAAGCGTTTAAAACAATGAAACTTTGTCAAATTATTTAAAACTTATGAGTAGGATGTTTACACTTGAGTATCACTTACTAGAATAGCTGTCAGGAATGATGGCGGTAAATTACATACAATGCACAGATAGGGGTAGTAGGGTAAGTGCTGCGTTGCAACTGTTTCCCATCTTTCTCAGAAGTATTTGTACACATTATACACCATATCTTTCGCTTGATTGTGAATAATGCAACTTTTTTTTGCTTCTATGTTTGTGAGAACCCTTAACGAACTTAGTATTGCACAATGGAATGGACTTATTGCTCGGAATTATTTAATTTCACCGTTAAACTGTAGGCAAGTACACGCGCTCTGAAACAGACTATGCCTGATTGGCTAGAAAACACATGACTGTGATATCATTAAATGTTTGTCTCTGCACAACCGCCTTCATTCGTGATGGCAACTGTAAATTATATCACTTTGTTGGATAATCGTTTTGAAACAAGAGAAACTCAAGTGTACTCACCCTACTCATAAAGTTTAACTATTTAACCAAAATACATGTTTTCCACAGAAAAAGGTACTGTAGAATCACTGTATTAAATTTATCTATTTCAGTGAATTTCAAATGTTTAAGTTTTGATGTAGCAGTTAATGATAGTTCGCAATGCACAAATAACATCAGCTTATGAACTCTGCATTTGCTTGTTTATGATCTTTAAAAATTAGATAAAACAAACTGAAGATTTTTCTCCCACTGGGAGGTCTGGCACAGGATGCACTCAGCCTCGTTAGGTCCCTGAGGGGCCAATTAAGGAGCAGCTCCTGGTTGACAAGATCGCATAACTGGCTGGAAGGGACTGGGGCACTGACTACATCCCACCTCCAGTTCTGCACGCCACTCATGACATCTGTGGGTGGTAGAGGTGAGGGATGCAGCAGTCGGGCGGTATGTCTTGGCCCTGATGGGCTGTTGCAGGGAGCAAAATCCCAGGGGGAATAGATAGGATTCCTCCCCAATGATTTTATACCCAGAATTCCCCTTCTCCTCCCGATAAAATATTGCAAGGGGTGGTTTATATAAAAAGGCAAACAGCGAAACATACACTACTAGAATACTTTCTTCTCTGCCAACTTTTAACAATTTTGCACCCTAGGTTGTTGTACCGTGGAGTTACGTGATTAAAACAAACTGAAGAATTTCTAGGTATAGGTTGCTGTATGCTTAGCATGCTTGTAATTTCTCTTTGAAAGAAGCATAGGTAAAGTAAAGAATAAGGGTACCATATCCCTGTAAAATGTGTCAAAGACCAACCCTTGAGATAACCACAGTATTTGGCTCGGTTGTAGTAATTTGCACGGCTTAGTGTTGACAAAAGTTTGAAACCCTTTGAAGCTTCTACACATTTTGCTCTGGCATGGAAATAATTGAAAATATTGTGAACCAGATGTTATGGTTCCCATGAAGTTTAGTGCATGCATAGGATAAACATAAAATTGAATGAATGCTATTATAAACAGGTCTGGTATATCATTCTTTAGAAGAAGTGATAACCAATATCTTTTCCCATCATAACACTATCGCCATCTCTTATCCAATATGTTGTTAGCTAATGCTGGATTTCTGACAATGAAGTCATTAATCCTCTTGCTCTCCAATATTTTTCACAATGATATTGAAGAGACCAATAGCAGTAATAGTAACCGTTTTTTAGAGAGCACCATATTTTTATGTTTTGGCGGTCACATCGCTCTCTCACAACCCCCAGAATGTCTGGAGGACCACACCTGTCGTTGGTTTACGGGTCTCACCGACCTGACCGGGAGAATTATCAAAATAAATTCACCGACCATATCCTCTGATTACCAATCAGAGGACGTATTACATGCCATGACAGGTCAGCATGTCGGGGTTAAGATTTTATAGAGAAATTAGAGAAATGGAGAGGTTGGAAAAATAAAGACTCCCTAGCCCTCGGGAACCCTAATAGCATCAGGGTCGGAAGAGAACAAGAGATGACCAAGGTAAGGTCAGATAGAAAAGTTACAGTGAGGAGCAAAACACCAGTAAGTGGAAGTAATGTTCTGCTCAGCTTGGGTACCTTGTGGTCGCTATTCACACATCCCCTAGACGGAGACCCCTGAGGCCTGTAAAAATCTGTACAATTATGCAAGCAACTCTTATCCAATATGGTTGTCTTTATAAGGAATATTTCTAGAAGCAAAGAAGTTTATGATGCTTTGGCACGAATTAATTGCATTAGCATTACTTACACATACCAGATCGAAAACTGAATCCTAAAGTCTGCCAATATCAGAATCAAACTGAACAACCAAACACAAATGTTAGAAGAACTGATGTCTGTAGATTCATCCACAATTACAGAAAATTTATTTTGCCTCAACATTGCATATAGTATTTCTTTACTTTTATGAACATTATTTAGAATAACTGTTGCTTTTGTTCCAGAGGAGGTTATCCTTTTTGCAATTTCAGAATCAGGACATTATTGATTTAATTGGAGAGGGGGATGTTATATGACATTAAAAGAACTATTATGTTCTGCTATAAAAGCCACAACATGAATTTCTGCTTCTTTTGCTTTGATACTTAATGTATTGAACTGCTGTGCAAATGAATTTTGTCCAGCTGGCCATTTAGCATACTGTATATGTTTCTGTGTTGTTACGCGTCTCTCCAAAGTGGTTTTTCCACTTGATGCAATATTTATATTATAATCACATACTTCGCAAGGTACATAATTATACCCCTTTTTAGAATATTATACTACCAGCCATTACACTTATGTTCTTGCTCCAAATCAGCCTTGTAATTTTGACTGCACTTCTATTTTTTACCTATGTTCAGTGAGCACTGTAACACATATTGTACTTAAAAATAGAAACACATGCATAGGTACTAATTTAACATTTGAAACGATGAACAAATGCAGTAAATTTTTCTGTTTCTTCTTAAATCTCAATTGCAGTGCAACTGAAAACTTGACTTAATAATCCAGATGTGCTATAATGTTTGTGTACACAGTTATTATCAAATAAACCACTCATTTTAGTACATGAGCAGAAATTTCTTGCCTCAGAAAACTTCTAGAAGAGTGAATTATATGACCTTAAGGGAAACAGGATTAAAAAATGGAAAAAGCAGGAGATTCTTAAGTGCATTCAATTTAAATCAGTAGAGCTGTAGATTTGTAAAAAAACAGGAAATCTCCTGCAAATTCAGTAGATAGGGCAACACTTACACAAATTAAAGCATCTTGGAAGTTAAAAAGGAAGTAGGTAGTGAGTATTTAGTTCTCTCTTAATTATAATTTTTCTCCCTACAGTGGAATTAAATTCAAAGATGTTTTAACAATTCAACTCAAATACAACATCTTAATGGGCGAAGGAAATTGAAGGTATTCTCCATATATTTCTGCTACCATTGTATGCCTACTGTGAAGAGTGTGGTTGCATGTTCAATTCCATCAGGTATTAATACAATATTTAATTACAAAATGCAACAGAAGAAGGAAAAGAACATCAGTATTCACAAACACTCACATAGAGCTAAATAGCTATACTCCCAGCAGCCTTAGAAGGGAACCTGATGTAAACAAAATCTTGTGATGAGCAGTGTGCATTGACTGTGAGTTACAGCAATATAGAAGTACCATGTCAGACTCCAGAAATTAATTTTAATTTATTTAAGAATTTATTTTGTTAAAAAGTATTGTTAGAATATTATTTTTAGTTCAGAATGCATTTAAATAAATATAATTAATACATTTGTAATTAATAACAACTTGATTAATGGAAGTATGCAGAATTTTCTATCACAAATGGATCAGCATCATTGCATTTAGTGGTGTTCACTTGTTTTCAAGTGTTTATTACAGTGTGGTTAAGCAAGATAAATACCTAAATAAAAATACAATTATTTTGTTTGAGCTGAAAAATTCAATGCCACAGGTGGAATTTGAACCACAGATCTTCCACTTCATGTGTGGCTGCTCTAACCACTGGGCTACCATGGCCAACTTGCCAGTATGACATTACATTCACCACTGATTTGTATATTCCCAGTAGACTACAAGGGAATCTCACATCTGAGATAAATAATCCAAGGGTGACTTACCATCATAAGTACATCAGCATTAAGTTGGTTGGCATAAAGAAATTATTATTTTGTTAGTTAATAGCACTGTCAATTGCCAGGATCATACCGTTGTCACTAGTCTGCCAGAATTTCGTCCTGGTTCTATAAGTTCATACTGTATATGTCATTACTTCAATATTTTACATAGGTAGGTAGTTTATAAGTCATTTTCAGTCTGTAGAAAACTCGTTAATTAAAGTATGTTGTTCTTCAATATTCCACTGTGCCAACACCAAATGGTTTCAAAGTGTGTTTTGGTCATAGCTTACAGTACAAAAAATGTGAAATAATTGTCTGCTGCCAAACGAGGTAGCATTTACGTAAATAGGATGCTGTGATCATTTGGAAACACACATTGCTGGTGTGCATTTATACCAATAAGATGGTCAGGTGAGAAGCATGTATCTTCAGATAGTGCAAATGCTCTGCTAGTGTAGTGATACAAAATGCAGGCACATATTTTACATGCCTTTTGTTTACAGAAGGATCTCTTCTAATACCTATTTTTTGTGGTATATTAACATCCTCTAATGGTGAATGAATGAAATGGGTGAAATGATGCTCAAATTAGCCCATAGAGTGTACAGTTACCTGACATTCGTTTCCTCAGTATAAGGGAAAATCTCAGAGAAAACCTTATCCAGAAAGCTCACTCTAAGCAACATTCGAACTCGTGACCCCTTGGATGCAGACACACTACCATCACACTACAGAGGCTACTACTACTTCTAATCCGAGCGAGATTATAGATGCACTCACATATAAAGCCAGGTATTCAAACAGTGCATGATTACCTTTAAGAACTAACAATTTGTTACCATCTACACCATCACATATTTTACTCATAAAAGTCCTTTAGCTGTTTTTAATTCATTTTTTTATTGTTAAACTCTTATCCTGAGAACTTTTAATGGCCCCACTCCGACTTTGTCATTCAAATGAAATGGGTGGGGAAATCGTTTGTTTTCAAAAGCTAATGTAACAATGCCTATCAGTTGATTTAAGGTCAATTTAAATTGTTTCTACACACAGGATAATTCTCATACTGTTCATTTGGTATGATAACATTGGCTTTATAAACCCACTATAATTTGTCGTGCTATGATTTAGCATCTAGCCCTTGCTCACTGCATTTGTAGTAGCTTTTGCATGCTGTTATTTAAAAAGCTGTAGATTTTCTAATTTTTTAAGGAACCCCTGCATTATCTATCTCAGCCTTGCTTCCTGTAGATACCTACATTCTGAGGATTAAAGAGGTTTTGTTTATTATTAATGTTTATTTCTAATGTTTAGTTTGTACTTGTATAACATTATCAAAAATTCTGAGATCCTACATAATTACAATCCTCAGTGAAACACTGAATTTGACATTTTGAGATTTTTAATAGATGTAGATACCTCAAACCCCCTCCCCCCAAAGCATTTAAGATAAAGGTCTCTATGGTGTGGGGGGGATACAGGGAAGTGTGAGGTGGGGGTGGGGAGGTGCGTGCATGTGTGAAGACTACATAACTCAAAAACTAAAATTCAGATAAACATCAAACTTCGCATTTAGGTTCACCAATTTTCAAGGATCCGTGATGATGATTTTAAAAGAATCACCTCATCCCAAATCACCCTTTAAGCAGAAAATGTTTCATTATTTTTCGTTTTCTCAAAAATGGCTACATTGATTTTGCAAATACCATAAGTATGAGAATATTTACATAATGTTTGTATCTCGAGTATCCTTTGAAAATCCTATGAAGTCCTCTTTATTTGGCATGAATTTTGCAATACAAAAACTTAAGTCACAAAAAATTTAGAGATCACTGAAAATATAGTTTAGGCATTCACACTATGCAACTGAAAAAATAATATACAGGTCTCACATATATACTAAGACAGTATGCACAGTGTTTATGCCCTGTGCTATGGCAGTTACCTCAGCTGAACGGATGTCGTGCATGGCCTTTAGAGTGTATACAATCTTATGTTAATTCTGACCAGAAAATTGCTGAACAAATGAATTGTGTACACATCAAGTCAATTTGTACTTAAAATAATTTTTACATATAAAAATATGGTGTTGCATCGATAACTGTTAACAGCTGATATGTAGACTGCTGACTAATGCTTCTGAGGTCGAATCTATACACGCTGCTTGCAAGGCCAAAAATTATATGCATAACTTGAATACTGCAGCTTACGTTTCGGAGAGTAAGCGCACCATGTGGACAGTCTTGGTTTACATAGGAGACCCTATATATATATACTGTACTCGCATGAATCTAATGCACATACCATATTTGAAACTTAAAATTATGAAAAAAAGGGTTTGTATCGAATGTTGTTAGCTAACGCAGGATTTCTGACAATAAAGTCATTAATCCTCTTGCTGTCCAATATTTTTCACTGATGGATGGGGTGCTAGAAGTGGCCGGGCATATTTGACGGTGCTCTTGGTTCATTTCCTTTTGCAGATCACATAGAGGACAGAGTGGTGAAGAATATATCCCAATTCTGTTAAAATGTTTTGCCAGACTATCATGTCCTGTAATCAACCTGAAGGTTGCAACTGCTGTTTTTCGAGGATACTCAGGAAATACTGTTTGAATGTTTGGTAGTTCCCATCTTTTATTTTTAGATTTTTCGTAGTAATAATTTTTTGGAATTCAGAGTTGATTGATTTTTTAGCTGCATAAAATGGTAGATAAACTATAGATTTCTGTGCACTGCTGGTACCCTTTTTTGCAAGAAAATTAGCTTTGTCATTAGCACTCAGTCCACAATGAGCTGGTATCCATTGGAAGACTTAAGTGTTTTTGAAGTGCTGTTAGATGGGTAAGGATTTTCCAACATTCTATAATTGTTTGGTTTTTTGGTGACATCTTGGAAGTAATTGCTGCCCTGGAATCTGAGAGAATAGTGGCTTGATGAAAATGTGAAATTCTATACAAATGATTTTGTAGGGCCATTCAAATTGCTTCTTGTATAGAATGTACAGTGCATCAATGACAGAACATAATACGTATTCTATTTAAATTTATTTAATACAACAATGGATTTGTTGTATATACAGCATCAGATTACAGAATTAAAAGTGTCTATTGTTAGATAACACATTGTTAAAGAAAAAAATTAGTGAATATTGTTGTTCGCTAATGCTGGATTTCTGACAATGAAGTATTAATCCTCTGCTCTCCAATATTTTTCAATAAATATTGAAGAGACTTAGCAATAAATGTAACCGCTTTTTCGAGAGCACCATATTTTTATGTTTTGGCGGTGACACCGCTCTCTCACAACCCCCAGAATGTCTGGAGGACCACACCTGTCGGTTTACGGGTCTCACTGACCTGACCTTTATTACCAAAATAAATTCACCGACCATATCCTCTGATTACCAATCAGAGGACGTATTACATGCCATGACAGGTTAGGGGTTAAAGTGTTATAGAGAAATGTAGAGGTTGGAAAAATAAAGACTCCCTAGCCCTCAGGAACCATAATAGCATCGGGGTCGGAAGAGAACAAGAGATGGCCAAGGTAAGGTCAGATAGAAAAGTTACAGTGAGGAGCAAAACACCAGTAAGTGGAAGTAATGTTCTGCTCAGCTTGGGTACCTTGTGGTTGCTATTCACATATCACCTAGACGAAGACCCCTGAGTAAAAAAATGAATATGAAATAAGGAAAGTACAGATTCAAAATGAACGCAGAAACGTTAGTAGTTTGTCCTCAAAATCTGCAGGAAGCTTCTGGCATATTCAGTGCCTTATAGATAAACCTGTCCGCTGTAGGAAATTATCCACCGTCCACGGCTAGCCTCAAACTCTTGCTTTGGAATATCAAGAACTTCAGCCTCCTCTTCAGCTTTGTTTTGTATAGTGTCACTAGGCCGCTCGCAAAAGTTAAAGGCATGTGAACGCTGGCCAATGCTCAAGCAGAGCGCTGTTGCCAAGCATAGTGCGTGTACTGGCAAAGGTTCTGTACATAAGAGCGTGTGAGCTGCGTGTACCACATTTGGCAGCGCTGGTATGAGGGGCAAGCTTAGGATTCGCTGGAGTCCGCAGTTTGCCCCGCCTCCATATGTCTTTAAGTTTTGCGAAGATTATAGTCACCGGTTGCCCATTCTTCCACCTTTCACACACAAATTCCAACACTTTTTGTTCAACTTCAGGATGTCTTCCTTTGCAAGGACCTGTAAATTTCTTCCTATTAGCTTTAGAAGCAAATAATGCCAATTTCTGTTTTTACCACAAGCGAATGTTGCTCTCTGATACGTTGAACTACCCTCCTATTACATTTTTTAGCATAAAGGTTATTTACGCTTTAAAGAAGCATCATAATATGTTCTTCTCTGTTTGTCCTCCATATCTTAACTAAAAAGCTCAATAATAGGCCAACGATAAATGAGCAGCTAGCTTGTATCAAGTTTCCAGATGCATGTTAACTCCAGCAATCCATTGTATTTATGACCCCACATAACAAAAAATTGTTTGAGAATAGTTTTTACTATAGAGGCATTAAATTTTGCAACAAATTACGTATTGAAATAAAAAATATTAATTCCGTTCACCGTTTCAAAAAACATCTCAAGCAATTTTTAATTGAAAAATGTTATTACTCAACTGACGAGTTATTGCATTAATAAAGTGTTCACTTGTATTTATTAACAATGTATAAATTTAATCTACATGTGTAGTATGATTTTTAAGTACTTATTGTTTAAATTTTATAATATTATAATTGAACTTTTAAAATACTGGACGAATCCACAACATGTATATGTTAAATCAGATGAATAAAATTGAATTGAATAAGCAAAACAATTTAATCAAGTTACTGGTGTTCTATGGAACAGATTTGCACTCAAATCTAATGTGCCAGCAAATCTAATGTGTGCCACGCTTTTGAGTACTATATTTGGTGAAAAAAGGCGTGCATTAGATTTGCGAAAATAGGGTATATGTATAAAATAAAGAAACAACTTGACTTAAAATATGTAAACAGTTGTGTTTTCTTTACCTAAACGTTCATTTAATCAAGCTCATATTGCTTAATTGGAGATTATTTCTAGCCAAAAATAAGTAACAATGTAAATAGAAGAAAACCTTTTACATGAACACTATATAGGGATTATGAAAAGTTGTAATAAGTAGAAAAACTGTGACTATCAGATTCCTTTTGTGATTATTTCCCACATATAATTAACTGCAACAATATTACAATGCTACAACATTATTTACATAGCATACAAATTGTGCTTGAAACTTAATGCTATGTGTACATTTATGATCTTGCTCTTCTGTGTGTGCTGCTTGCAGTGAAGGAATTGTCTGGTTATTTCACTTCCATCCTCCAAGTGCTTGTTCCATTTCAAGATATATGTATACATTCCAAATATAATGCATAATATACCTTAAGTATGAATCAAATATAATCATGTACATTTGATAGCTAGTTTTTACAGTGATTCTTGAAGTAACATTTAAAAAATACATCTTTTCACAGACATTTCGTTTTACATTTCTTTCCAGATATTGTACACTTCACCTGCTATGAGTCATATCACATGAAAAATAAAGACGAAAGATAAAATCCTAGTACAAGATTTTATTTTTAACATTTAGCTTTCTTTAAATCATTAGCACCTACTGTCAGTTTTAGTAACAATCTAACTAGAACTTCATTGTTCTTCACTGCGGTTGAGGTAACTGTTGATATTTTCCTTGAGAAAGAATTTCTTTCATTTTTTTGAGTAGGTTTGGCAGAAGACCCAAATGATGATCAACACATCTTGTTGCACACTTTTCAAAGTCTTGGCTATAGCGTGAAATCTGCAAAATAAAAAAGGATTTATTATTATTATTTCTTTTTACTATTATTCATATTATTATATATTGTACATATATTATCATAACATAATATACAACAGGATGATGACAACAACAACAACAACAACAACAACAATAATAATAATAATAATAATAATAATAATAATAATAATAATAATAATAATAATAATAATAATAATAATAATAATAATAGTGATCTTATATATTTAAACGAGCAATTCTTGTATATACAAGAATATATATAAAAATACATTCCGCGCAATTTGGAAATGGCTCTAACGATTTGTATCAAATTTTGTATTCAGATAGGGTTTTGCTTATTAAGTTTATATATGTGTAATTCCTGAAAAAACGTGATTTTTATGTGTAACAGTCACAATTAGTCTAAACCTTATTTTGGCCATAGTTTCTCTGTTAATGGACCAATTTCAACAAACAAGCCAGGATATTAAACTCTCGTCAAGAACTTTCACAAAACCTAAAGAAAGTTGACTATATTAGTCAACGCGTAACAGTCACAATTAGTTGAAAACTTATTTTAGCCATAATTTCTCTGTTAATGGGCCAATTTCAACAAACGAGACAGGATATTAAAGGTCTCGTCAAGAGCTTTCAGAAAACCTAAAGAAAGTTGAGTATATTAGTCAACGCATAACAGTCACAATGAGTCAAAACCTTATTTTGGCCATACTTTATCTGCTAATGTGCCAATTTCAATAAACAAGACAGGATATTAAAGGTCTCATCAAGAGCTTTCATAAAATCTAAACAAAGTTGTAGTTAGCTAATGCTGGATTTCTGACAATGAAGTCATTAATCCTCTTGCTCTCCAATATTTTTCACAATGATATTGAAGAGAGCAATAGCAGTAATAGTAACCGTTTTTAGAGAGCACCATATGTTCATGTTTTGGCGGTCACATCGCTCTCACACAACCCCCAGAATGTCTGGAGGACCACACCCGTCGTTGGTTTACGGGTCTCACCGACCTGACTGGGAGAGTTATCAAAATAAGAGGTAGAACTGGAACTTAAAAATTCAATGCCACAACTGGGATTTGAACCACAGACCTTCCGCTTGCCGGGCGGACGCTCTAACTACTGAGCTATTGTGACAAACTGCCAGAATGGCATTAAATTCTCAAGCCAGTTCTCTTAAACTTTGCCCACACACGGCTTGTGTGTTTAAAAACACCAACAGTAAGTTTGTTGGCATAAATAAATAATAATTATCCAAATAAATTCACCGACCATATCCTCTGATTACCAGTCAGAGGACGTATTACATGCCATGACAGGTCAGCATGTTGGGGTTAAGATTTTATAAAGAAATTAGAGAAATGGAGAGGTTGGAAAAATAAAGACTCCCTAGCCTTCGGGAACCCTAATAGCATCGGGGTCGGAAGAGAACAAGAGATGACCAAGGTAAGGTCAGATAGAAAAGTTACAGTGAGGAGCAAAACACCAGTAAGTGGAAGTAATGTTCTGCTCAGCTTGGGTAATATATTACATATTATATTCATATTCATAGCAAATATATTACATATTATATTCATATTCCAATCTCAACGCTTGAGATAATTTTGTCAAGTAGGAATCAACTTACTATGCTGCATTTCTACACATTTTATAAAAAAATTGTATCCATTTTTATGGCATATTGAGCTTCACTTAATATACTAAACAAAGAAAATAACGGTCATTTCATTCTGACGAAGGCCATGGAGTTTAGAATGGCCGAAAGCTCAATATTTTCAAACCTCACACGGCTGATCGCCCGTGAAACTTTAATAAAAAAAAAGTTGATTTAGTTATCTTAGTCTACATGCAACAGTCACAATTATTCAAAAAGTTATTTTGGCCATAATTTCTCTGTTAATGGCCAATTTCAACAAATAAGACAGGATATTAAAGGTCTTGTCACAGAAACGGCTCCAACAATTAGGATGAAAATTTATATTTAGTTAACATTTTGCTTTTCAAGTTTATCTAAATAAGTATCTTCTCCCCCCAAAAACATGATTTAAAAAAAAGAAAAAGAAAAGAAAAGCCGAGCGAAGCTTGGTCGCCCAGGTAATGGTAATGATGATAATGATGATGATGATGATAATAATAATAATAATAATAATAATAATAATAATAATAATAATAATAATAATAATAATAATAATAATAATAATAATAATAACAATAATAATACTTCTGACGAATAACAGAAATAAAAAGCAAAATAACCTGATAAAAGAGAATTAAAATAATTCTTTCCAATGGTTCCCCTCACATGTGGGATTCCACAGGAATGAAAATTTGAAGCTCACAAAGAAAGCAACAAGGATATTAAAAAACAGACTACCAATGTCATTGGTAAAAAATGTGAAAATCAATATCTGATTTCATAAATTTTAATAATACACCAATAACATAAAGTACAAGAAAAAACACTGGTCAACCATTGCAATATTATAGAACGAAAACCTATGCAAGCCAAGGAAACAAGGAGAAGATAATTTTAGAATGGAAACGGAACATGACTGCTTGAAAAAAAACACATACATAAACATTTTACACTTGTAACGACTGCACAGGGATCAATGATTTGAATTCAGTTATGTGCAAGGAAAATTGGTTACAATACCCTATTCTTCAAAAAGGAAATAAGGATCTGTTAGGATTTTACTGGGATGCTAGAGAAAGAATGGCACAGCAACCAGAGTTCCCATGTTACTGGAGGAGGAGGAAGTAAAAGAAAAGTAGCAGGAGGAGGAGAAGGAGAAAAATGATGATGATGATGATGATGATTCCACATCAGAAATCATACATTTGTGTTTAAATCCTCAGCATTTCACATGCAGTTATGAACTTATTACCTGGGTATCAATAATTTTGTTGTGTCCACCATCATACACAACTAAAATGTGCTTTGTTTATTTTAACATGTGTTCAACTATAACACTAACAGCCCACAAATAGTTTTCAAGGTCAAAAGTGCATGCTGTCCTAATACTGATGGGCTACAAAAATGAGCATGCAGCCTTATTATCCGTCTGGGTGGCTCAGTTGGTTAGATGCTGGTCAACTGATTCCAAGGTCGTGGGTTCAAATCTGGCCTACACTGATGGTTTTTAAGTGTGCTTAAGAATGACAGCTCCATGTCAGTGGATTTGCTGGCATGTAAAAGAACTCCTGCAGGACAAAATTCCAGCACACCAGTGATGCTGATGTGATCCTGGCAATTGACAGCATTATGAAACAACAAAATTTTTTTTTTAAATTTTTGCAGCCTTATCTGTGGCATACTTACCTCAGAGTCTGTTGGTTTTGCCCCCATTTTGTCACGAATTTCATCGTTACACTGCATTATACATCTTTGTAGCCTATTCTGTAAAGAGACAAAACGAAAATGTAAATTTCTCCATTAGACCAAAATTAGCACTTTGAAGACAAATGCACAGTGCTTTTCCTTCACGCTGTGGCCACTGGTTGCCAGCTCACATGTCAGTTGTCTTGGCTTAGTCTGCTACCAAAAGAGATATAATTTTCCTGCAACTGCTTCCCGTTCTCATAGTTATAATTACAATAATAGGCACATACATTATCATAAAAGATGTTGGAAGTCTTGTCCTCCGCTATCCAGGCATTTCTGGCATCTTTCACACTAAAAAATTCAATAACTGTAATCATCAGGTTTCAGAATTTAATTATTTAGGTATTCAAATAACAAGCACCAAAAATTTAAATTGAGAACTAAAAACACAGGCAGATAAAGCAGCACGGATATCAGGATGTATAAAAGATATAATTTGGCAAATCAAGGATATGGCATTAGTGAGTAAAGTCCACATTTATAAAATAATAGACCAATCTTAACTTAAGGAGTAGAAACCAGAGCAGATACAATAAAAACAAAACAAATATTAAGTACATGTGAATTGAAAATATTAACAATAATTCAAGCAAAAACTTTATTAGATAAAATACACAATACAGAAATCAGAAAAAATTGCCAAATTCAATATATAAAAAAAAATTATAAATGAGCAACGGAAATACTAGAATGAGCACATTAACAGAATGGGGAACAACTGCCTAATAACAAGAGCCATAGAAGGAAGACCTTTGGATGAGAAAAGGACAAGAGGAAGACCCAGTAGCGGATGGATTGATAGCATTATAGCTCATATGAGGAATAAAAGCGGAAATGAACAGGAGATTGTCCTGAAGAAGAAGAAGAAGAAGAAGAAGAAGAAGAAGAAGAAGAAGAAGCAGGAGAAGAAGAAGAACAAGAAGGAGGAGAAGGAGAATGAGAGTGGGTGGGTGGGTGGGTAGAGTTTAAGGGCCCGTCGACAGCTAGGTCATTAGAGCTCCAAGTCAAAAGGATAAAAACAGTAAAAACTCACACTCTTAATTAAATATTTAAAACAAATAATAGCTAAAATAGATAAAATGTAAAACTTATCTAAAAGGTAAGCTAAAAACAGTTAAAACGTAAATTCATCTAAAAAGGTACGCTAAAAACACTTAAAACGTGTAAATTGATCTTAAAAGGTAAGGAGATAAAAGGTGAAAAATAAAACCATTAAATAAAGTACAAATTAAACCAGCTTACCAAAGCCAATACTGCCGACGAACCACAGCACTGTATTAACAGCTACCGGGTAAGGAGAATAAGAAGATGAAGGAGGAGGAGGAGGAGGAGGAGGAGGAGGAGGAGAAGAAGAAGAAGAAGAAGAAGAAGAAGAAGAAGAAGAAGAAGAAGAAGAAGAAGAAGAAGAAGAAGGAGGAGGAGGAGGAGGAGGAGGAGGAGGAGGAGCAGAAGAAGAAGAAGAAGAAGGATTGAATTTCTTGTCTGATGTTTTCTTTTAGATCTGCTGTATGGAGATTTGTTGCATTCATTTTATTTTGTATATAAATGACATACCAGCAGGGCCGTAATAAAAGCATAGACATGAAACATCAAGTTCCTTTTGATTCTGGATAAATTGATTGAAGAACTGAACAACAGAGTTTCTTCCTACAAGGAATTCAGTGAACCATTTATGTTTTTGACAAATCTGAAGATGCTTAGTCCACTTGAAATTCAGGAAGCATCATCCAGACTTCAGAAAGTCTACAGTTCGGATCTTGAAGATTCAGCATTTGTACTTGAATACTTACACTTCAAAAGCTACATAGAAAAGAATGAAACTGCGACACAGCTACACTCCTACACAGCTGTAAGGTAACTGTCTAGAGAGTGTTTACCCAAAATTAAACATAGCTCTACAAATATGCTTGAGCACTCCTGCTTCCAACTGCTCAACTGAGAAATCATTTTCTGCTCTAAGACGCATAAATAATTATTTAAGAACATCACAAGTGAAGGATCGTCTTAGTTATCTTGGTGTTCTTGCAATTGAATCTGACTTACCAGTGAAAATGGACTATAACGAACTCATAAACTTGTTTGCAAATGACAGGGCAAGGAGGAAGCCTCTTGTTATTTAAACAGTATATGTTTTGACATCTAATAGGGGCTGATGCCTCTTTAGTGTAAGTTCTTTCTATTAAGATGTTCCTACTTAAATTTTAATAACCTCACTAATGGTGTTTGCCACTCATACTTAAGTATCCAAACTAGTGAAACCATTCTCTATGTTGTGAAAATTAAAGTAATATATGTATTGCAAGTTGGGAGGGAGGGGTAGCAAATGTTTTTTTGCCCAGGGGCGTCAGAGGTCCTAAACTCAGGCCTGCATACCAGACTTTGAAAACTGCAAAAATATATCTTACGCAGATGATACTGCATTTCTGTATTGGAATAAATCATTAAATATCTTGGAAAATTCAATGACGGATTCATTAAAAATTATACTAAAATACTTAGAAGATATAAATATAGGCAAGACAAAATTGATGCATTTTCAATAACATAATTCAAATTTGAATAATTCTGCAAATGTAAATGTACAAATTACAATACTGGAACATGTGCAACAGATTAAATTTTTAGGACAAGTGTTAGATAGGAATCTGTCATTTGACCTTCACATTGATTTTATCTGTAGTAGGGTAAGCTCAGGATTATATCTGTTAAGGAGACTATCCAAATATCTGGATGCTTCAGCATTAAGAATTGTATATTTTGGTGTGATATATCATTATTTTCAATATGGAATTGATGTTTGGGGAAGTATGAGTAAATAGAATTTACATAGGTTGTTAATGTTGCAAAAGAATTGTATAAGAGCCATTTATAAGCTAAGTAATAGGACTTCATGTCGTAGTGTTTTTAAAGAGAACAACTTGTTTACTGTAATTTCTCTATATGTATATCAAGTAATATTATATATTTGGTGCGGTTTTTGCGATTATTAACAACGCTGTGTCTTTTAGCTAATGAGATCTTTTTGATCTCAGGGCTTGGTAACGGATGGAATGAACATACACTCGGGTTTAACTTTAGTCAAACATTTTATTTGCACCTTCTTGTTCACAATTTTTAAATCATATCACAGTAGAAAGTCTTATTTTTGGATCAACTTCCCTAACATCGCCAAAATTTAATTAAAGGTCTCTAAACACTTAGTAAATTCACTTTTACTATTTCATGACGCGTACACATAAAAATACGCCCATCCACCTCGGAGATACACATGCTAGTGAACTGTTTTTTGGCGTCGTTTTGACGCGACACACCGCCTTTTTCATATTCATCTGCGCAAATAGTTCTTTCTCGTTAGGGAAGCGATCCCAATCATCGTCTCCTACTTTTATTATGGAACACAAACAATTCTAATATTTACACACACATATCAAAATCAAATATGGAAAGATTTATGACGCCTTTGTGCAAACTTAGTTGTTCGTAACAATGAACCTTATCAACACGTTTTCGTCATTTAACTATCTCATACCAACACCAAAAAACGAATTACACTTTCAATAAACATTTACATGAACGACCCTCTTTTGGGGTCCTCCAATATTCTGTCTCATATTGTAAATAAAAATGTACATATTACTAATTGTAATAATGAATATTATAGTTATAATACACGTAGAAATAATAACACATAGGATTAATTTGAATAAAAGGACTTATTTATAAGTGGAGTGAAATTATACAAGTTGCCATAGATTATAAAAGCCAAGCACGGAGTAGATTTTAAAAAAGAATTAGAGGAATATCTGATAAGATGTTTATAGATGAATTATAATTATTAGTAGTGTCAACATAAAATGTAACTTATCTTCTTAGAATTGTATTTTGACTATGCTCGAAACATTGTATAATGTTGTTGTTGTTGTTGTTTTCTAGTGCCTTGCATCTGGCAATGAAGCCATTAGCATTCGTGCTTTCCAATACTTTTGAACTGTAGTTTCTTCTGATCTTAATGCTTCACAGGTCTTCAAGTGGTCTTTGTTCATTTCTGCTGGATCGTTACACAGTACACATATTGGTGAGGCTGAGATACCTATTCTGTAGAGATGACTTGCCAAGCAGTCATGATTTGTCAATAGTCGGAAGGCTGCAACAGCTGTTTTCCTTGGTCTCTGGGGGATTATATCTGGATTGGAAAGTAGTGTAATCCATTTTTTATCTTTGGCATACATTGTATAATGTCTATGGGCAAAATAAATAAATTAATTAATTAAAAAAAATTCTCAAATTCTCCATAAAAATTACGTGCAGATAAACCAATGGGTTGCGAGGGCCATAATCCTTTACTAATTACCTTAACCTTTTGTGGTTTACCAGGGGAAATACAAACTGGTTTGAGAATTCAATGTCATTCTGGCAGATAGTCACAGTGGCTTAATGGTTAGAGCATCCACCCAGTAAGCGGAGGGTCTGTGGTTCAAATCCCAGCTGCAGCATAGAATTTTTAAGTTCCAGTTCTATCTCTCTTAAATCCGTAGCTTTCATTTTCTTTATAAGGTGAAGGTCACAGTGAATTTTTATGCAGGTTAGTTCTAAATAAATTCAGGCTTACAGAATAGAGTTACCAAATTTGAATGCGACTTTTCTGTGCTTAAGATTTTCTAGTACATCAGAATGCTCCTGATAACCATACTTTTTACATAATATTCTCTTGAAACTTCATGCACAGATCTTTTTTATCTTTAATACTGAGAAATTA
Source organism: Tenodera sinensis (assembly GCA_030765045.1). Lineage (NCBI taxonomy): Eukaryota > Metazoa > Arthropoda > Insecta > Mantodea > Mantidae > Tenodera > Tenodera sinensis. The sequence continues at coordinate 79,064,441 of CM060970.1, read as the reverse complement.
GCATTTTGTTTCCAGACAAAAACTTGAAGACATTGTCAATTTTTCAGAAATACCCAATCTTAAGATTTTTAGAACACGTTTTCCACCCAAAAATTCAATGTCGAGATTTCACCAGAAATATATGTTTTGAGACCCCCTGAATCAAAAAATAGCATTTTTAGAAAAAGGTCCATGGGTGAGTGTGTGTGTGTGTGTATGTGTGTGTGTGTGTGTGTGTGTGTGTGTGTGTGTGTGTGTGTGTGTGTGTGTGTGTGTGTGTGTGTGTGTCTGTGTATGTCAGTCTGTGGACAACGTAACTCCAAAACAAAAATTCCGTTAAAAACCAAAGTTGGTATTTAAGTTTAATGTGTTTCAAGGATGCGACACGAAGATTTTGAAGAAAATAACCCTACCCTAAACTACCCATTACATGGAAAATTTTGATTTTCCTGAAAATGGCTCTAACGAATTTAATTAAAATATCATATCTTTGAGATATTTTTATGACAAATGAAATGTATATCTTGAGTTTTCTGGCTATAGCCCCTGTAGTTGTATTTACTCTGGATGACTTTTAAATAACTTGTAAACCGTTACAGATAGACAAACTCATACTATACAAAAAATGCAGATCTTGCTAAAATGCACAATTTATGTCTAAATAAATTTTTTTGTAGAGTGAACCATTTCAGAGATATTCCTTGTTATGTGTGGAGGTTTTGGAAAACTTAAAAACTTTCGTGAAATGGAACACTGTTGTTCATTTTTTTATATGTTAAGTGTGCAAAGAGAACGGAATCTCAAAGCTCTAAAAGATTTGACTGTCGCTCAAAGCCTACTGTATGCCCATATTCCCCTTGCACCTACAAGGAAATAAGGAATAAGTTTGCACAAATGTTTATCTCAACTACACGAAGATGTAGGAATAAGAGTTTGTAAGAATGGTTAGTACAATCTAGTAATTTTGCATCAGAATATATGCGGACTAAGATATAAAACACTTGAACTGGTTAGTTCCCTTGACAACATTGGTGAGAAACCAAACATACTCTGCCTTAGTGAACATCACTTAAATAAACATGAAATTGGTCAACTCAGGGTTGAAGGTTATCAGTTAGGGGCATATTTTTGCAGGGAAATGCTTCATAAAGGAGGCACATGTATATATGTAAAAAAAGAAGTAGCCTACAGCATGCTGGATATTAGTAATTTCTGTGTAGAGCAAACCTTTGAGGCTTGTTGCATAAAACTTGAAGGGCAATTAGGAGACATCTACATAGTCTGTATATATAGAGCACCATCTAGCAATGTCAAAGAGTTCATTAAGAAACTAGAGTGTACTTTAAATTATCTATATAAACCAAATCTTGAACTCAACATATGTGGAGATGTAAATATAGATTTTCTAACAGAATCTGCAAATAAAACAGATTTAATGTCGCTATTAATGACATACAATTTATACCATACAGTGAATTTCCCAACTAGAGTTCATAATGAATATAGTACAGCCATAGATAATATCTTCATAGGCAATGATAGGTTAAACTCTTCAACAACTTTTCCATTTATAAATGCACTATCAGACCACGATGCCCAAGTTTTATGTATAAACAATATTCATGACCCAGAATCAAAATGTCGGAAAAGAGTAAGGGAAGTGAATGATGAAAACATAGTAAATTTAATTCATTGTTAGAACTAGAGGAGTGGACCACCATATACAGCAAAAGTGATATTAATGCTGCATTCAATTTGTTCCTAGGCATATATATAAACCATTTTAATGCATGCTTTCCTATAAAATATGTTAGCTCATCCATACAAAAACAGCCATGGATGACACAGGGTATTAAAATCTCTAGCAAAAAGAAAAGAAATCTATACTTACTGTGCAGAAATAGTAGTAATAACGAGCTAAAATTATACTATAAAAACTATTGCAAAATTCTTAGCAGAGTTGTTAAAACTGCCAAGGCACACTACTATAATTCAAAGATAAAGGGATCACAAAATAAAATTAAAACCATATGGAACATAATCAAACATGAAACAAATAGGGCAAAAAGTAATGACAATCCCACAGCCCTTGTAGTAAACAATAACAAAATCAACGACACAACTGCAATTGCAGACAGCTTTAATAACTACTTCATAAACATAACCACAAATTTGAATTTAAACAATGCGAACAAGGGAAATGCACATAAAATGTTAAACGATGCTTTTGCTGGAAGAACATTCACTGTTCAACCCCATTCCCACCACACCTGGTGAGATACTGGCTACTATAAAATCAATGAAACTGAAAGACAGTGCAGGTTATGATGAAATATCAAGCAGAATAATTAAAAGCACTGCTAAAGCGATTACTATCCCCCTAACTCATTTATGTAATCTATCACTACAATATGGAGTATTTCCTAATCGGCTAAAATTCTCAATTGTAAAACCTGTATATAAAAAAGGAGAAAAGACCAAAATAGATAATTATCGACCAATATCTCTACTACCCACATTCTCAAAAATTTTTGAACGAATTATGTATAACCGGCTACAGCAGTACCTAGAATCAAATAATATTCTAGTCCCTGAACAATTCGGATTTAGAAAGGAAATATCAGTTGATAATGCTATCTATAAATTCACTAATGGGTTATTAGAATCATTAAATCAAAGAAAACATGTAAACGGGGTATTCTGCGATTTATCTAAGGCTTTCGATTGTGTAGACCACCAAATCCTGCTAGACAAATTAAAATATTATGGCATTCAGAGAACTCCATTAACATGGTTTCACTCATACTTAACAAACAGGGTACAAAAAGTGAAAATATCGAAACCTAATTCAAATATACCTGATTATTCAAGGAGTAAAGTTATAAAACAAGAAGTTCCCCAAGGTTCTATTTTAGGACCATTACTTTTCTTAGTTTTTATAAATGATCTTGCACCAAGCTTAAACAAGTTGGCACAAGTATTTCTATTTGCTGATGATACAACACTATTAATTTCGCATAAAAGTTTAGATGGGCTTAAAGAAACCTCGCATCACATAACATTAATGCAATCTTGGTTCAATGCAAATGGTTTGCAACTAAATGTTAATAAAACAAATATTGTAAAATTTACTACCATTAATGCAGCACAGCATAACTTTGCAATAGACATACATGGTAACTCTGTTCAAGATTCAAATGCTTCTAAATTTTTAGGTATACAAATTGACAAGCACCTAAATTGGAAAACCCACATAGATGAAATTGTCCCTAAACTGAGCTCCGCATGCTATGCATTACGACTTCTGTCCTCCTTCAGTGATGCTCATACATTAAAATTAGCTTACTTTGCGTACTTCCACTCGGTAATGAAATATGGTATACTCTTTTGGGGAGGTTCAACAAATTCAAAGAGAATTTTCATCTTACAAAACAAGGCCATCAGAATTATATCACACTCTCATCCAAGAACATCGTGTAGAAGCATTTTCAAAAACCTAGAAATATTAACCCTTACCGGAGAATACATATATTCACTGATGAACTTCTACATAAAAAATAAAAACTACTTCACTACTAATTCTGACATCCACAATATCAATACAAGATCTAGATCTGAACTTCATATACCATCAACTAACCTCACATGTGTCCAAAAAGGAGTGCATTACCAATGTATAAAAATATTTAATATGCTACCTAATGAGTTAAGGACCTGTAATGATAAGGTATCCAAAATTAAGCTAAAGGAATATCTTCTTATGCATTCATGCTATACCATAAATGAATTTAACAACATTTAATGTAACCATTAGATCATTTTATGTTTATAATATTAATCCTGTTTATTGTAAATATTGTATAACATATTGACATGTTCCACATCCTGTTGCCACGGCAAATTGTAGGATCTATGGAATGCAAATGTATGTATGTATGTATGTATGTATGTATGTATGTATGTATGTATGTATGTATGTATGTATGTATGTATGTATGTATGTATGTATGTATGTATGTATGTATGTATGTATGTATGTATGTATGTATGTATGTATGTATGTATGTATGTATGTATGTATGTATGTATGTATGTATGTATGTATGTATGTATGTATGTATGTATGTATGTATGTATGTATGTATGTATGTATGTATGTATGTATGTATGTATGTATGTATGTATGTATGTATGTATGTATGTATGTATGTATGTATGTATGTATGTATGTATGTATGTATGTATGTATGTATGTATGTATGTATGTATGTATGTATGTATGTATGTATGTATGTATGTATGTATGTATGTATGTATGTATGTATGTATGTATGTATGTATGTATGTATGTATGTATGTATGTATGTATGTATGTATGTATGTATGTATGTATGTATGTATGTATGTATGTATGTATGTATGTATGTATGTATGTATGTATGTATGTATGTATGTATGTATGTATGTATGTATGTATGTATGTATGTATGTATGTATGTATGTATGTATGTATGTATGTATGTATGTATGTATGTATGTATGTATGTATGTATGTATGTATGTATGTATGTATGTATGTATGTATGTATGTATGTATGTATGTATGTATGTATGTATGTATGTATGTATGTATGTATGTATGTATGTATGTATGTATGTATGTATGTATGTATGTATGTATGTATGTATGTATGTATGTATGTATGTATGTATGTATGTATGTATGTATGTATGTATGTATGTATGTATGTATGTATGTATGTATGTATGTATGTATGTATGTATGTATGTATGTATGTATGTATGTATGTATGTATGTATGTATGTATGTATGTATGTATGTATGTATGTATGTATGTATGTATGTATGTATGTATGTATGTATGTATGTATGTATGTATGTATGTATGTATGTATGTATGTATGTATGTATGTATGTATGTATGTATGTATGTATGTATGTATGTATGTATGTATGTATGTATGTATGTATGTATGTATGTATGTATGTATGTATGTATGTATGTATGTATGTATGTATGTATGTATGTATGTATGTATGTATGTATGTATGTATGTATGTATGTATGTATGTATGTATGTATGTATGTATGTATGTATGTATGTATGTATGTATGTATGTATGTATGTATGTATGTATGTATGTATGTATGTATGTATGTATGTATGTATGTATGTATGTATGTATGTATGTATGTATGTATGTATGTATGTATGTATGTATGTATGTATGTATGTATGTATGTATGTATGTATGTATGTATGTATGTATGTATGTATGTATGTATGTATGTATGTATGTATGTATGTATGTATGTATGTATGTATGTATGTATGTATGTATGTATGTATGTATGTATGTATGTATGTATGTATGTATGTATGTATGTATGTATGTATGTATGTATGTATGTATGTATGTATGTATGTATGTATGTATGTATGTATGTATGTATGTATGTATGTATGTATGTATGTATGTATGTATGTATGTATGTATGTATGTATGTATGTATGTATGTATGTATGTATGTATGTATGTATGTATGTATGTATGTATGTATGTATGTATGTATGTATGTATGTATGTATGTATGTATGTATGTATGTATGTATGTATGTATGTATGTATGTATGTATGTATGTATGTATGTATGTATGTATGTATGTATGTATGTATGTATGTATGTATGTATGTATGTATGTATTTAATAATATAAACATTCTTTATTTTCGGCATGTTCCATTACAAAAAACGTAATACTACATGCCATTATAGTACATGCTTAATAAATATACTAATACATAGTTTTACTTATGGGATATCGTTAGTTGCACTCTAGAGTTTATCCAGTTCTATTGTGTTTAGGTATTCAATAAATTCGGTTGTGTATTCCGTTACTAATTTATGTTGTTGGAATGTCCATTTTCCATATTTGTTTAACATAGCTTTCTTGAATTTGATTCTTTCTCTGTCAAGCTTTGGACATTCAAATAAAACGTGTACTACGGTCTGTTCTGCTGTTCCACAGGAGCACATTGGAGAGTCCTTTATCTTAAATCTGTAAAAGTAAGAATTAAGTCTGCCATGTCCGGTTAGGAAGGTTGTGACTTTACCAGTAAGTGGAAATTTAAGGCGTAATCTATCTGCCACTGTGGGGAAATAAGATTTAGTCACTGCTCCATTTTTGGTGTTTCGCCACTCACTTTCCCACTGATTCACACTTTCTTCATGTAGCTTTCGCATGATGTCACTCACGGGTATCCTGTCGAAACTAACTGGTAGGTCCTTGTTGTTCGCTGCCTGTTTCGCCAGTTGGTCAGCCAGCTCGTTCCCTTCAATTCCGACGTGAGCCTTGACCCATGTGAAGTAGATAATCCAGCTGTGTGCTTCTAGTTGCCTTATTCGTTTTCTTATTTGTTCAATAAGGTGAAGATGGTTGTTAGAGTTCCGTAATGAATCAAGAGTGATTCTGCTGTCAGTGTGTAAAGCAGCTGTTTTTATGTATGTATGTATGTATGTATGTATGTATGTATGTATGTATGTATGTATGTATGTATGTATGTATGTATGTATGTATGTATGTATGTATGTATGTATGTATGTATGTATGTATGTATGTATGTATGTATGTATGTATGTATGTATGTATGTATGTATGTATGTATGTATGTATGTATGTATGTATGTATGTATGTATGTATGTATGTATGTATGTATGTATGTATGTATGTATGTATGTATGTATGTATGTATGTATGTATGTATGTATGTATGTATGTATGTATGTATGTATGTATGTATGTATGTATGTATGTATGTATGTATGTATGTATGTATGTATGTATGTATGTATGTATGTATGTATGTATGTATGTATGTATGTATGTATGTATGTATGTATGTATGTATGTATGTATGTATGTATGTATGTATGTATGTATGTATGTATGTATGTATGTATGTATGTATGTATGTATGTATGTATGTATGTATTTTTTTTTTTTTTTTTTTTTAATATAAACATTCTTTATTTTCGGCATGTTCCATTACAAAAAACGTAATACTACATGCCATTATAGTACATGCTTAATAAATATACTAATACATAGTTTTACTTATGGGATATCGTTAGTTGCACTCTAGAGTTTATCCAGTTCTATTGATGTATGTATGTATGTATGTATGTATGTATGTATGTATGTATGTATGTATGTATGTATGTATGTATGTATGTATGTATGTATGTATGTATGTATGTATGTATGTATGTATGTATGTATGTATGTATGTATGTATGTATGTATGTATGTATGTATGTATGTATGTATGTATGTATGTATGTATGTATGTATGTATGTATGTATGTATGTATGTATGTATGTATGTATGTATGTATGTATGTATGTATGTATGTATGTATGTATGTATGTATGTATGTATGTATGTATGTATGTATGTATGTATGTATGTATGTATGTATGTATGTATGTATGTATGTATGTATGTATGTATGTATGTATGTATGTATGTATGTATGTATGTATGTATGTATGTATGTATGTATGTATGTATGTATGTATGTATGTATGTATGTATGTATGTATGTATGTATGTATGTATGTATGTATGTATGTATGTATGTATGTATGTATGTATGTATGTATGTATGTATGTATGTATGTATGTATGTATGTATGTATGTATGTATGTATTATTTTTTTTTTTTTTATTTTTTTTTTATTTATTAATTATTATCTGCATGCCCCGTTACCTTGGTAGCATTACATGCATTCTTTACATTATGCTAATACAGTTTTGCACAATTTTACATTGATATTTACAAGTTGTTTTACACTATATAGATACTTAACGTTAACAATTGTTACAAAATATATACCATAAACTCCTAATACAAGGTTATAACAATAGATTGCGTTATTTGCCATATTTAAATCATTCTATAATTTCAAGTTTTTGATGAATTTGCTGAAACTTCGGAAATATACTGATATTAATTCTTGATTGTTGACAGGCCATTTACCTCCTTCCATTATTATCTCTCGAATTAGAATAGACCTTTGGTATTCTGTATTTTCACACTGATAAATCAGATGATTGACTGTCTGTTCTCCTTTGTTACACGTGCAGGACGGATCATTTATGATGTTAAATCGATATAGGTAAGAATTTGTTTTTCCATGTCCTGTTAATATTGCTGTTAATTCTGGGTTTGCTGGAAGTTTTAATTTTAGTCTGTCTAGAACTGTGGGAAAAAATGATTTAGTAACTGCTGCGTTATTTGTGCTATTCCATCTGCTCTGCCATTGTTCTAGTGATAAATTATTTATTTGTGATATGATGGTGGATTTCGGAATTTTGTAGTATATTATTTCACCTTCTGCAGAAGCTTCTTTGGCTAATCTATCAGCTAGTTCATTACCAGCAGTACCATTATGGGCCTTCAACCAGCTGAAGTGAATTGTCCACTATTAAGGGTATTGTGTATGTTATCTATTATAGAATTATGGTTACTATTATTCTTCAATAAGGATATTGTAACATTGCTGTCTGTGTATACCGCTGCAACTCTTTCTTCATTCGCAATAGCCTCAAGTTCTTGAAGTTTCTGTAGTGCTTTCCATATGGCCAACTGCTCTGCTTGGTTATTCGTGCATTTTGAATGTAGTCTGTGCTTTAATTGATGGATAAGAACTTGGTGTTTGTATATTACAGCAGCTGCTCCCACTTTTCCTCCAGATTTGCTTCCATCTGTATAAATTTCTATGTCATATATCTTGTTTTCCAGAGTTTCTTGAATAGTTCTCTTATCTGCAGGGTGATTCCAGTTCTTTAGATCTGTGGGCGAATCATAGTCTGTCTCTCCATGAGTTGCTTTATACTGTTTGACTTTGCCACTTATCGTGATGTCTATTGGTTGAATGCCGGCCATGATGCAGGAAGCATCAAAAGATATTGTCCTATAGGCTTTAATAATTTTAATGTTTAGAAGCCTTTGGATGCGTTGTAGTTTTTTGATGTTAGTAGAGTATTGCAGAGCTTCATACCACACAGGTGCTCCATAGGTGAGAATAGGTTCAAGTGCTCCTTTGTATATTGTAGTCAATGCTTTATGTCCAAGTCCCCAGTTTAGTTTCGCAAATTTAGATAGAGTATGTATCAAGGCTATTGCTTTGTCGTGAACATAATCGATGTGCTTGTTGAATCTAAATCTTCTGTCTAAATAAATTCCAAGGTATTTCAATGCTTCGACTTGCTCTATGGGCTTATTGTTGATGTAGATATTAATGCTCAAGTTTTGTCTTTTCTTTTTCCGAGTAACAACTAGTACTTTTGATTTGGTTTCATTGAATTTGATTTTATTGTCTCTAGCCCAATGCTCAATTCTTGTAACATCTACATTGGCATTGTTTTCGGTCTCTATTATTGTTCTACCTCTTGTCATTACAAGCAAATCATCTGCAAATGCAATTATCTCAGTATATTTTGTATAGTCTAGCTGTAGAAGGGGATTGTACAAGACGTTCCACAATCCAGGACCACAGCTCGAGCCCTGTGGACACCCTTTTTCAACATCTTTTTCAGCCCTGTACTCATTGGTACATAAACTTGCTTTTCGATCTCTGAAGTAGTCCAGGGTCAATGCATATAAATTTTGGGGACATTTCACTTGTCTTAAGTTGTTAAGAATACTCGGCCACCATGCCGCATCAAACGCTCCCTGGACGTCTAAACTAATCAGAGCTATGTAGTTGTTATTCTTTAGGTTTTCCATAACATAGTGTTTTACTGCCATCACTGCGTCTATTGTACTTCTCTGTGGAGTGAATCCGTATTGCCGGGCACTAAATAGTCCGTTTGAGTGCATATAATGGAGTATCCTGTCTATCATTAATTTCTCGAGTACTTTTCCACCTATGTTGATTAAGCTGATGGGTCTGTATTTTGAGACATCTTCACTCCTTTCTTTGCCTGGTTTAATTATTGGAATTATTAGAGATTTTTTCCATAATTTTGGAAAGTATCCATTTTTAAGGCAACTGTTGTACATTTCAGTGAAGAAGAGTGGAAACCGTTGAAAAAATCTCAAAATAATATCACTGGTTAGGCCATCCTCTCCCGGGGCTTTGTTGGGATTAAAATGGTGGAGTGCGCTTTTAACTTCCTCTCTTGTAAATTTAACATCGTTTGCAGTATGTAAAGGTTCTGCTATTTTACTTCTTAATTGTACATGATGTTCATTATCATTCTTATCATCATCTGGTATAAAGTGATTTATCATATGTTTTAATGTGTTCTGTGTATCATCTGTATATTTACCGTCCTCAGTCTTGATCGTTGTGAGTATATTTTTACTTTTAAATTTACACGCTGCAATTTTATACACTAAGTGCCATGGGTTGGCTTGATCCGTAGTGCTGCAGAATTCCTTCCAAGAGATTAATTTGCTCGTATCTACTAGATGTCTGTAATTTCTATTAACTTCCAGATATATGTTTTTCCTTTGTTGCCTTAGTTCTTCATTATTGAAGGTTCTTTGATACCTTCGTCGGAGTGCATTAACTCTCTTTCTCATTATAGTTAGTTCAGGGTTCCACCACGGTACAGATTTTCCTTTGTGCCTCTTGATTTTTGACCTGCTTAAATGGAATGCCCCATTACATGCCTCAATTATGCAATTATGACACTGCTGGACCAGTCGTTCTACGTCTGTATAATTATCGACATTTAAAGCAAGTTCTGTGTCTAATTCCTCACTGGATTTGTGGCTGTTAAACACATTCTTAAGATTTTGTTCTAAAAGGGTGTCAAAAGTTGCATAATTTTCATTTCTCTTTATGTATTTTATACCTTTTAAGGTGTTTATATATCCTTGAGTTGTGCTGTCATATGTGAACGATAATATTTTGTGGTCTGAGCAGCTTTCTTCCACTCCACAATTCCAATCTATTATATGAGCAAGGAGGTGACTATTGGTTATTGTTAAGTCTATCCAGCTTTTAGCCCTTGCTGTTTCGAAAGTTGGTATTTCTGTGTTCTCATTAATTATGTGTAGCGATGTGGAAGTGATAAATTCTTCTAGGGCTTTTCCTCGTTCATTATTCATTACATCGTGCCATAAGGTATTTCTCGCATTGGTATCAGCTGATATTATTACTCCATCTCCTTTGGTATGATTCAGAATGTTTTCAATTTTCTTTGTGTCTATTTCTATGTTTCTCTTATAGTCAAAGTACATACTTATAGTGTAAAACTTCTCACAATTATAAGTCACTTCGACTATCACACAGTCTTCATCTGAGCACTGTTTTATTAGTGTGGCATCAATATTGTGGTTGTTAATTATTATGGCTGCTCTTCTTCTTCTATCACCACACTCATATTTTCTCATTGCCATAGGAATTCCTACTAAGTTATTGTTTATCGTGTATGGCTCCTGTATACAGGTTATGTCTATACTTTTTTCATTTATTAGTTGCACTAAATTATTAGTGGCTGTTCTAGAGTGTTGTACATTTACTTGAAAAAACGTTAAACAGCTATGTCTCATGTTATTCTATGACCTCCGGTATACACTCTCATTGATTTAGGTATAATTCCTAATTTATTATTTATTGTATACAGCTCCTGTATGAAAGCTATGTCAATATCATTATGTATAAGTAGTTGTGTTAGATTGCTGGTCGCTATTCTTGAATGTTGTAAATTTACTTGTATACACTTTAATTTTAGATTATCCATATTAATATTCTGTATTTAGTTGTGTTCTCTTAATTGCTGCTTGATAGCAGGGACAGTTTTTATCTAACGCAGAATGATTTTCATTAACAGTACTGCCTTTGTTGTATTTTTTGTAGTTAATGCAATTTATACACTTATAATTTTCTTTCTGTATTTGACATTCTTTTAATGTGTGACTTCCAGTACAGTTTGGGCATGTTTTATTTCCTTTGCATTCTTGTGCATGGTGGTTAAACTTTGAACACTTGAAGCAACGGGTGACCATGATGTAGTCTTCCCAATTGCACATACTCCAAGCAAGTTTTATTTTCTTTTCTACTATCTTTCTTCTTTGCTCAGTACTGATTTCTATAATGAGATTTCTGTTTCTTTTCCGGTCTTGAAATTCCCGGATTGGTCTCAATTCAGTATCTGCATTTTCATTTTTAAATTGTTCGTTCTGTGTAGCAAGAGCTTCTGCAGCGTTTTGCAAAGATATTTCTTCAGGGATATTGAAAATGATAATCTTTGGTTTTCTCTTAGTGCTTACATTAGCTTCTAATTCTTCTCCGCATTTACTATTAATATTCTCACATATGGTTTCTGCTTCCAATTTATTTTGCGACTCTATTAGCAAATGACCATTTCTTAAATTTTTCACTGAGGAAATTCCTACCTTCAGTTCAATTGGGTTTACTTTTGTCTTGAGAAGCATTCTCATATACTCTGAGCTTTGATTATTCTTGCTCTTAACTATCAGTTTAAATGACTTTTGTGGAGTTATTTGTTGGGCTCCTTTCACCACTGTCGAGTAATCCATCATTTGTGTGGGAGGTAGCGCCGCAACTAATCTGTCTACTACAGGATTGACGTAATTCTGGTGACCACTATGAGACTGTGCTGCTGTTAGAGTATGAGGTTTCGACGCGCTGGCTGGCTGGTGGTGACGTAGGATTTCTATTTCCTTATTTTTAACATCCAGCTCAGTTTTCATCAAAGAGAATGTTTTCCTTAATATACTAACTGCATTCATGATATCGTTCTTCAAGTCCATACGCAGATTCTTACTTCTCTCTGTAACATTTAAAAGCATCTGAAATGCGTCCTCACTTTCGTTTTCCATTCTCCTTTCTATGTCCGATGTCATTTCCAGTTAGCTAACCTGTGTTCTCTAAAAGCACGCAATCAGAAGTTACTCAGAGAGATGATCGTACGTTACACGTCACTTCGTCACTTCCAAAACTTTATCAAAACAGTCAAAATAACCTTAAAATCAAGGCCTCCTACAACCTTCCAATAAACAGTCCTTTATACCACGAAATTGTTCACACCAATTTTACACAAATCTCGCCAATCAATCTATCCCCGTTTACCCTAATAACTACACAACACTCAAATACTAATATTAATAAAATGAACCACTTTTTAAAATGAATTAACAGCGTAAACACTGAATCAGAAGAGATAATTACGGTGCACAAAATTTCAACATCAATTCTGCGACCTGGCCACCTCTATATCTATATGTATGTATGTATGTATGTATGTATGTATGTATGTATGTATGTATGTATGTATGTATGTATGTATGTATGTATGTATGTATGTATGTATGTATGTATGTATGTATGTATGTATGTATGTATGTATGTATGTATGTATGTATGTATGTATGTATGTATGTATGTATGTATGTATGTATGTATGTATGTATGTATGTATGTATGTATGTATGTATGTATGTATGTATGTATGTATGTATGTATGTATGTATGTATGTATGTATGTATGTATGTATGTATGTATGTATGTATGTATGTATGTATGTATGTATGTATGTATGTATGTATGTATGTATGTATGTATGTATGTATGTATGTATGTATGTATGTATGTATGTATGTATGTATGTATGTATGTATGTATGTATGTATGTATGTATGTATGTATGTATGTATGTATGTATGTATGTATGTATGTATGTATGTATGTATGTATGTATGTATGTATGTATGTATGTATGTATGTATGTATGTATGTATGTATGTATGTATGTATGTATGTATGTATGTATGTATGTATGTATGTATGTATGTATGTATGTATGTATGTATGTATGTATGTATGTATGTATGTATGTATGTATGTATGTATGTATGTATGTATGTATGTATGTATGTATGTATGTATGTATGTATGTATGTATGTATGTATGTATGTATGTATGTATGTATGTATGTATGTATGTATGTATGTATGTATGTATGTATGTATGTATGTATGTATGTATGTATGTATGTATGTATGTATGTATGTATGTATGTATGTATGTATGTATGTATGTATGTATGTATGTATGTATGTATGTATGTATGTATGTATGTATGTATGTATGTATGTATGTATGTATGTATGTATGTATGTATGTATGTATGTATGTATGTATGTATGTATGTATGTATGTATGTATGTATGTATGTATGTATGTATGTATGTATGTATGTATGTATGTATGTATGTATGTATGTATGTATGTATGTATGTATGTATGTATGTATGTATGTATGTATGTATGTATGTATGTATGTATGTATGTATGTATGTATGTATGTATGTATGTATGTATGTATGTATGTATGTATGTATGTATGTATGTATGTATGTATGTATGTATGTATGTATGTATGTATGTATGTATGTATGTATGTATGTATGTATGTATGTATGTATGTATGTATGTATGTATGTATGTATGTATGTATGTATGTATGTATGTATGTATGTATGTATGTATGTATGTATGTATGTATGTATGTATGTATGTATGTATGTATGTATGTATGTATGTATGTATGTATGTATGTATGTATGTATGTATGTATGTATGTATGTATGTATGTATGTATGTATGTATGTATGTATGTATGTATGTATGTATGTATGTATGTATGTATGTATGTATGTATGTATGTATGTATGTATGTATGTATGTATGTATGTATGTATGTATGTATGTATGTATGTATGTATGTATGTATGTATGTATGTATGTATGTATGTATGTATGTATGTATGTATGTATGTATGTATGTATGTATGTATTTATGTATGTATGTATGTATGTATTTTTTTTTTTTTTTTTTAATTTTTTATTAACTGCATGCCCCATTACAAAGCGTAATATTACATGCATTTATATACATAATTGACAAGTATAATGAACTACAGAGTTACCATAAGTATTTGGATCACATTAATGGTCTCACACAGTTTATGTTTACACTAATATAGTTTGTGCAAATTTCTTGAATGCGCTTAAATGTTTTGCTACAAGTTCTTCAGGGGGTACTGGCCAGTTACTGCCGTTATTATTTATGGCTTTAATTAGATCTGTTCTTTGTTGCTTTTTGTGCTGACACTCGTAGATTAGATGATAGACTGATTCTGCTGCTCTTCTGCATGTACACGAAGGATCGTCTATTATATGGAATCGATGGAGATATGCGTTTGTTTTCCCATGGCCTGAAACTATTGCTGTGAATTCTGGTGTGTTTGGTAAGCGCAGCTTGAGTCTTGTCCTGATTGAGGGAAAAAAGGATTTACTCACTAGTCCTTTAGTTGTGTTATTCCATCTTCTCTGCCACTCTGCCAAACCTAGTTCTTTGATTTCGCTTTTAAATGTCGATTTAGGGATCCTATCGTAGATTGTTTCCAGGCGTTCATCTTTAGCAGCTTGTTTGGCGAGTCTGTCTGCTAGCTCATTGCCAGTTATTCCTACGTGAGCTTTCACCCAGCTGAAATATATTTTCCATTGGCGCTGTTCTAAATTATGAACTGTCTTCAGAATACTGTCTATTATCGTATTGTGCTTTGAGTTGTTGTTTAGTAAGGAAATTGTTATTTTACTGTCTGTAAAAATCACTATAGTGATGGTTTTATCCTGTAGAGTATGGATTTCTTGGAGAGCTTTAAATATTGCAATTTGCTCAGCTTGATTATTAGAGCACCTCGAATCTAATCTATATTTTAGCTCTCTTAGGATTGTGTCTCCCCTATATATCACAGCAGCGGCTCCAACCTTGTTTTCTGCTTTGCTGCCATCGGTATAGACAGTTATATCATATTGTGCATTTTTCTGTGGTTCTTTAATGTATACTTTTTCAGCGGGATGGCGCCATATTGTTAAATCTATTGGTGTGTCATAGTCCCCTCCTCCGTGTGTTGACTCATACTCCTGAATTTTACCGGCAATAGTGATGTCAATAGGTTGATTTCCAGCTATGACACAAGAAGCATCGTAGGAAACAGTCCTATATGCCTTTGCTTGTTTAATATTGAAGAGCCGTTGGACTCTCTGAAGCTTGTTGAGGTTTTTTTGTTTCTTTAGAGAGTCTCCCCATACTGGCGAACCATAAGTTAAAATAGGTTCTACGGCCCCCTTGTATATGGTATGAAGTGCCTTGCTTCCCAAGCCCCAGTGGAGTTTTGCTGATTTAGATAATGTATGGATCAATGCTATTGCCTTTTCGTGAACGTGGTCTATATGATTATCAAACGAGAATCTTCTATCGATGTATATCCCTAGGTATTTTAGTTCTTCTAGCTGGTCTAATATTTTATCATTAAGATATATATCTACTTTCTCGTTTCGTATATTCCTTTTTCTTGTTACGAGCATAACTTTTGATTTTGTATCGTTAAACTGTAGCTTATTGTTCTTAGCCCAGAATTCTACTTTCTTCAAATCTAGATTCGCATAGTTTTCTGTTTCCCTGATACTCTTGCCTTTAGTCATTATTAATATGTCATCTGCAAAAGCTACTACTTCGGTTCGGTGTGAAAACTCTGAGTTGAGTAGCGAATTGTACAGTATATTCCAGAATCCGGGACCGCAACACGATCCTTGAGGGCAACCTTTCCTCACTCCCTTCTCCACTTTATGGGAATTAATAAACAAACTTGCTTTTCTCTCCTTAAAGTAATTCTTAGAGAGTTGATACAGATTTCTTGGGCATTTGAGTCTTCTTAAATTATGTAATATACTCGGCCACCATGCTGCATCGAAGGCTCCCTTGACGTCCAAACTGATCAAAATGACATACCCGAATTCCATTAGGTTGTGCTGTACGAAGCGCTTCATAGCCATTGCCGCATCAATAGTACTTTTCTGTGGGATGAATCCATACTGGCGGATACTGTGTAGTTTCCTTGAATATATGAAGTGATTGATTCTGTTAATCAATAACTTTTCTAAGGCTTTTCCACCAACATTCAGAAGGCTGATAGGCCTATATTTAGCGACACTTTCACTTCCTTCTTTATTCGGTTTAACTATAGGAACTATAATTGAATGTTTCCATCTCTTCGGAAAACTACCATTTTTGAGACACTCGTTATACATTGACGTTAGGAAAAATGGAAAGAGGGTGAATGACCTTAAAGTGAATGACCTTAAAATGATATCACTCGTGAATCCATCCTCTCCTGGTGCTTTGTTAGGGTCGAATTTCGTCAAAACCGATAGTATCTCATTTTGTGTGAACTCTACATCGTCCGGTGTGTCCACCTCTGCTGTCATTGAGCTTCTTAATAATTTATGTTGTATGTATGTATGTATGTATGTATGTATGTATGTATGTATGTATGTATGTATGTATGTATGTATGTATGTATGTATGTATGTATGTATGTATGTATGTATGTATGTATGTATGTATGTATGTATGTATGTATGTATGTATGTATGTATGTATGTATGTATGTATGTATGTATGTATGTATGTATGTATGTATGTATGTATGTATGTATGTATGTATGTATGTATGTATGTATGTATGTATGTATGTATGTATGTATGTATGTATGTATGTATGTATGTATGTATGTATGTATGTATGTATGTATGTATGTATGTATGTATGTATGTATGTATGTATGTATGTATGTATGTATGTATGTATGTATGTATGTATGTATGTATGTATGTATGTATGTATGTATGTATGTATGTATGTATGTATGTATGTATGTATGTATGTATGTATGTATGTATGTATGTATGTATGTATGTATGTATGTATGTATGTATGTATGTATGTATGTATGTATGTATGTATGTATGTATGTATGTATGTATGTATGTATGTATGTATGTATGTATGTATGTATGTATGTATGTATGTATGTATGTATGTATGTATGTATGTATGTATGTATGTATGTATGTATGTATGTATGTATGTATGTATGTATGTATGTATGTATGTATGTATGTATGTATGTATGTATGTATGTATGTATGTATGTATGTATGTATGTATGTATGTATGTATGTATGTATGTATGTATGTATGTATGTATGTATGTATGTATGTATGTATGTATGTATGTATGTATGTATGTATGTATGTATGTATGTATGTATGTATGTATGTATGTATGTATGTATGTATGTATGTATGTATGTATGTATGTATGTATGTATGTATGTATGTATGTATGTATGTATGTATGTATGTATGTATGTATGTATGTATGTATGTATGTATGTATGTATGTATGTATGTATGTATGTATGTATGTATTTTTTTTTTTTTTTTTTTTTTAATTTTTTATTAACTGCATGCCCCATTACAAAGCGTAATATTACATGCATTTATATACATAATTGACAAGTATAATGAACTACAGAGTTACCATAAGTATTTGGATCACATTAATGGTCTCACACAGTTTATGTTTACACTAATATAGTTTGTGCAAATTTCTTGAATGCGCTTAAATGTTTTGCTACAAGTTCTTCAGGGGGTACTGGCCAGTTACTGCCGTTATTATTTATGGCTTTAATTAGATCTGTTCTTTGTTGCTTTTTGTGCTGACACTCGTAGATTAGATGATAGACTGATTCTGCTGCTCTTCTGCATGTACACGAAGGATCGTCTATTATATGGAATCGATGGAGATATGCGTTTGTTTTCCCATGGCCTGAAACTATTGCTGTGAATTCTGGTGTGTTTGGTAAGCGCAGCTTGAGTCTTGTCCTGATTGAGGGAAAAAAGGATTTACTCACTAGTCCTTTAGTTGTGTTATTCCATCTTCTCTGCCACTCTGCCAAACCTAGTTCTTTGATTTCGCTTTTAAATGTCGATTTAGGGATCCTATCGTAGATTGTTTCCAGGCGTTCATCTTTAGCAGCTTGTTTGGCGAGTCTGTCTGCTAGCTCATTGCCAGTTATTCCTACGTGAGCTTTCACCCAGCTGAAATATATTTTCCATTGGCGCTGTTCTAAATTATGAACTGTCTTCAGAATACTGTCTATTATCGTATTGTGCTTTGAGTTGTTGTTTAGTAAGGAAATTGTTATTTTACTGTCTGTAAAAATCACTATAGTGATGGTTTTATCCTGTAGAGTATGGATTTCTTGGAGAGCTTTAAATATTGCAATTTGCTCAGCTTGATTATTAGAGCACCTCGAATCTAATCTATATTTTAGCTCTCTTAGGATTGTGTCTCCCCTATATATCACAGCAGCGGCTCCAACCTTGTTTTCTGCTTTGCTGCCATCGGTATAGACAGTTATATCATATTGTGCATTTTTCTGTGGTTCTTTAATGTATACTTTTTCAGCGGGATGGCGCCATATTGTTAAATCTATTGGTGTGTCATAGTCCCCTCCTCCGTGTGTTGACTCATACTCCTGAATTTTACCGGCAATAGTGATGTCAATAGGTTGATTTCCAGCTATGACACAAGAAGCATCGTAGGAAACAGTCCTATATGCCTTTGCTTGTTTAATATTGAAGAGCCGTTGGACTCTCTGAAGCTTGTTGAGGTTTTTTTGTTTCTTTAGAGAGTCTCCCCATACTGGCGAACCATAAGTTAAAATAGGTTCTACGGCCCCCTTGTATATGGTATGAAGTGCCTTGCTTCCCAAGCCCCAGTGGAGTTTTGCTGATTTAGATAATGTATGGATCAATGCTATTGCCTTTTCGTGAACGTGGTCTATATGATTATCAAACGAGAATCTTCTATCGATGTATATCCCTAGGTATTTTAGTTCTTCTAGCTGGTCTAATATTTTATCATTAAGATATATATCTACTTTCTCGTTTCGTATATTCCTTTTTCTTGTTACGAGCATAACTTTTGATTTTGTATCGTTAAACTGTAGCTTATTGTTCTTAGCCCAGAATTCTACTTTCTTCAAATCTAGATTCGCATAGTTTTCTGTTTCCCTGATACTCTTGCCTTTAGTCATTATTAATATGTCATCTGCAAAAGCTACTACTTCGGTTCGGTGTGAAAACTCTGAGTTGAGTAGCGAATTGTACAGTATATTCCAGAATCCGGGACCGCAACACGATCCTTGAGGGCAACCTTCCCTCACTCCCTTCTCCACTTTATGGGAATTAATAAACAAACTTGCTTTTCTCTCCTTAAAGTAATTCTTAGAGAGTTGATACAGATTTCTTGGGCATTTGAGTCTTCTTAAATTATGTAATATACTCGGCCACCATGCTGCATCGAAGGCTCCCTTGACGTCCAAACTGATCAAAATGACATACCCGAATTCCATTAGGTTGTGCTGTACGAAGCGCTTCATAGCCATTGCCGCATCAATAGTACTTTTCTGTGGGATGAATCCATACTGGCGGATACTGTGTAGTTTCCTTGAATATATGAAGTGATTGATTCTGTTAATCAATAACTTTTCTAAGGCTTTTCCACCAACATTCAGAAGGCTGATAGGCCTATATTTAGCGACACTTTCACTTCCTTCTTTATTCGGTTTAACTATAGGAACTATAATTGAATGTTTCCATCTCTTCGGAAAACTACCATTTTTGAGACACTCGTTATACATTGACGTTAGGAAAAATGGAAAGAGGGTGAATGACCTTAAAATGATATCACTCGTGAATCCATCCTCTCCTGGTGCTTTGTTAGGGTCGAATTTCGTCAAAACCGATAGTATCTCATTTTGTGTGAACTCTACATCGTCCGGTGTGTCCACCTCTGCTGTCATTGAGCTTCTTAATAATTTATGTTGTATGTATGTATGTATGTATGTATGTATGTATGTATGTATGTATGTATGTATGTATGTATGTATGTATGTATGTATGTATGTATGTATGTATGTATGTATGTATGTATGTATGTATGTATGTATGTATGTATGTATGTATGTATGTATGTATGTATGTATGTATGTATGTATGTATGTATGTATGTATGTATGTATGTATGTATGTATGTATGTATGTATGTATGTATGTATGTATGTATGTATGTATGTATGTATGTATGTATGTATGTATGTATGTATGTATGTATGTATGTATGTATGTATGTATGTATGTATGTATGTATGTATGTATGTATGTATGTATGTATGTATGTATGTATGTATGTATGTATGTATGTATGTATGTATGTATGTATGTATGTATGTATGTATGTATGTATGTATGTATGTATGTATGTATGTATGTATGTATGTATGTATGTATGTATGTATGTATGTATGTATGTATGTATGTATGTATGTATGTATGTATGTATGTATGTATGTATGTATGTATGTATGTATGTATGTATGTATGTATGTATGTATGTATGTATGTATGTATGTATGTATGTATGTATGTATGTATGTATGTATGTATGTATGTATGTATGTATGTATGTATGTATGTATGTATGTATGTATGTATGTATGTATGTATGTATGTATGTATGTATGTATGTATGTATGTATGTATGTATGTATGTATGTATGTATGTATGTATGTATGTATGTATGTATGTATGTATGTATGTATGTATGTATGTATGTATGTATGTATGTATGTATGTATGTATGTATGTATGTATGTATGTATGTATGTATGTATGTATGTATGTATGTATGTATGTATGTATGTATGTATGTATGTATGTATGTATGTATGTATGTATGTATGTATGTATGTATGTATGTATGTATGTATGTATGTATGTATGTATGTATGTATGTATGTATGTATGTATGTATGTATGTATGTATGTATGTATGTATGTATGTATGTATGTATGTATGTATTTATGTATGTATGTATGTATGTATTTTTTTTTTTTTTTTAATTTTTTATTAACTGCATGCCCCATTACAAAGCGTAATATTACATGCATTTATATACATAATTGACAAGTATAATGAACTACAGAGTTACCATAAGTATTTGGATCACATTAATGGTCTCACACAGTTTATGTTTACACTAATATAGTTTGTGCAAATTTCTTGAATGCGCTTAAATGTTTTGCTACAAGTTCTTCAGGGGGTACTGGCCAGTTACTGCCGTTATTATTTATGGCTTTAATTAGATCTGTTCTTTGTTGCTTTTTGTGCTGACACTCGTAGATTAGATGATAGACTGATTCTGCTGCTCTTCTGCATGTACACGAAGGATCGTCTATTATATGGAATCGATGGAGATATGCGTTTGTTTTCCCATGGCCTGAAACTATTGCTGTGAATTCTGGTGTGTTTGGTAAGCGCAGCTTGAGTCTTGTCCTGATTGAGGGAAAAAAGGATTTACTCACTAGTCCTTTAGTTGTGTTATTCCATCTTCTCTGCCACTCTGCCAAACCTAGTTCTTTGATTTCGCTTTTAAATGTCGATTTAGGGATCCTATCGTAGATTGTTTCCAGGCGTTCATCTTTAGCAGCTTGTTTGGCGAGTCTGTCTGCTAGCTCATTGCCAGTTATTCCTACGTGAGCTTTCACCCAGCTGAAATATATTTTCCATTGGCGCTGTTCTAAATTATGAACTGTCTTCAGAATACTGTCTATTATCGTATTGTGCTTTGAGTTGTTGTTTAGTAAGGAAATTGTTATTTTACTGTCTGTAAAAATCACTATAGTGATGGTTTTATCCTGTAGAGTATGGATTTCTTGGAGAGCTTTAAATATTGCAATTTGCTCAGCTTGATTATTAGAGCACCTCGAATCTAATCTATATTTTAGCTCTCTTAGGATTGTGTCTCCCCTATATATCACAGCAGCGGCTCCAACCTTGTTTTCTGCTTTGCTGCCATCGGTATAGACAGTTATATCATATTGTGCATTTTTCTGTGGTTCTTTAATGTATACTTTTTCAGCGGGATGGCGCCATATTGTTAAATCTATTGGTGTGTCATAGTCCCCTCCTCCGTGTGTTGACTCATACTCCTGAATTTTACCGGCAATAGTGATGTCAATAGGTTGATTTCCAGCTATGACACAAGAAGCATCGTAGGAAACAGTCCTATATGCCTTTGCTTGTTTAATATTGAAGAGCCGTTGGACTCTCTGAAGCTTGTTGAGGTTTTTTTGTTTCTTTAGAGTCTCCCCATACTGGCGAACCATAAGTTAAAATAGGTTCTACGGCCCCCTTGTATATGGTATGAAGTGCCTTGCTTCCCAAGCCCCAGTGGAGTTTTGCTGATTTAGATAATGTATGGATCAATGCTATTGCCTTTTCGTGAACGTGGTCTATATGATTATCAAACGAGAATCTTCTATCGATGTATATCCCTAGGTATTTTAGTTCTTCTAGCTGGTCTAATATTTTATCATTAAGATATATATCTACTTTCTCGTTTCGTATATTCCTTTTTCTTGTTACGAGCATAACTTTTGATTTTGTATCGTTAAACTGTAGCTTATTGTTCTTAGCCCAGAATTCTACTTTCTTCAAATCTAGATTCGCATAGTTTTCTGTTTCCCTGATACTCTTGCCTTTAGTCATTATTAATATGTCATCTGCAAAAGCTACTACTTCGGTTCGGTGTGAAAACTCTGAGTTGAGTAGCGAATTGTACAGTATATTCCAGAATCCGGGACCGCAACACGATCCTTGAGGGCAACCTTTCCTCACTCCCTTCTCCACTTTATGGGAATTAATAAACAAACTTGCTTTTCTCTCCTTAAAGTAATTCTTAGAGAGTTGATACAGATTTCTTGGGCATTTGAGTCTTCTTAAATTATGTAATATACTCGGCCACCATGCTGCATCGAAGGCTCCCTTGACGTCCAAACTGATCAAAATGACATACCCGAATTCCATTAGGTTGTGCTGTACGAAGCGCTTCATAGCCATTGCCGCATCAATAGTACTTTTCTGTGGGATGAATCCATACTGGCGGATACTGTGTAGTTTCCTTGAATATATGAAGTGATTGATTCTGTTAATCAATAACTTTTCTAAGGCTTTTCCACCAACATTCAGAAGGCTGATAGGCCTATATTTAGCGACACTTTCACTTCCTTCTTTATTCGGTTTAACTATAGGAACTATAATTGAATGTTTCCATCTCTTCGGAAAACTACCATTTTTGAGACACTCGTTATACATTGACGTTAGGAAAAATGGAAAGAGGGTGAATGACCTTAAAATGATATCACTCGTGAATCCATCCTCTCCTGGTGCTTTGTTAGGGTCGAATTTCGTCAAAACCGATAGTATCTCATTTTGTGTGAACTCTACATCGTCCGGTGTGTCCACCTCTGCTGTCATTGAGCTTCTTAATAATTTATGTTGTATGTATGTATGTATGTATGTATGTATGTATGTATGTATGTATGTATGTATGTATGTATGTATGTATGTATGTATGTATGTATGTATGTATGTATGTATGTATGTATGTATGTATGTATGTATGTATGTATGTATGTATGTATGTATGTATGTATGTATGTATGTATGTATGTATGTATGTATGTATGTATGTATGTATGTATGTATGTATGTATGTATGTATGTATGTATGTATGTATGTATGTATGTATGTATGTATGTATGTATGTATGTATGTATGTATGTATGTATGTATGTATGTATGTATGTATGTATGTATGTATGTATGTATGTATGTATGTATGTATGTATGTATGTATGTATGTATGTATGTATGTATGTATGTATGTATGTATGTATGTATGTATGTATGTATGTATGTATGTATGTATGTATGTATGTATGTATGTATGTATGTATGTATGTATGTATGTATGTATGTATGTATGTATGTATGTATGTATGTATGTATGTATGTATGTATGTATGTATGTATGTATGTATGTATGTATGTATGTATGTATGTATGTATGTATGTATGTATGTATGTATGTATGTATGTATGTATGTATGTATGTATGTATGTATGTATGTATGTATGTATGTATGTATGTATGTATGTATGTATGTATGTATGTATGTATGTATGTATGTATGTATGTATGTATGTATGTATGTATGTATGTATGTATGTATGTATGTATGTATGTATGTATGTATGTATGTATGTATGTATGTATGTATGTATGTATGTATGTATGTATGTATGTATGTATGTATGTATGTATGTATGTATGTATGTATGTATGTATGTATGTATGTATGTATGTATGTATGTATGTATGTATGTATGTATGTATGTATGTATGTATGTATGTATGTATGTATGTATGTATGTATGTATGTATGTATGTATGTATGTATGTATGTATGTATGTATGTATGTATGTATGTATGTATGTATGTATGTATGTATGTATGTATGTATGTATGTATGTATGTATGTATGTATGTATGTATGTATGTATGTATGTATGTATGTATGTATGTATGTATGTATGTATGTATGTATGTATGTATGTATGTATGTATGTATGTATGTATGTATGTATGTATGTATGTATGTATGTATGTATGTATGTATGTATGTATGTATGTATGTATGTATGTATGTATGTATGTATGTATGTATGTATGTATGTATGTATGTATGTATGTATGTATGTATGTATGTATGTATGTATGTATGTATGTATGTATGTATGTATGTATGTATGTATGTATGTATGTATGTATGTATGTATGTATGTATGTATGTATGTATGTATGTATGTATGTATGTATGTATTTTTTTTTTTTTTTTTTTTTTAATTTTTTATTAACTGCATGCCCCATTACAAAGCGTAATATTACATGCATTTATATACATAATTGACAAGTATAATGAACTACAGAGTTACCATAAGTATTTGGATCACATTAATGGTCTCACACAGTTTATGTTTACACTAATATAGTTTGTGCAAATTTCTTGAATGCGCTTAAATGTTTTGCTACAAGTTCTTCAGGGGGTACTGGCCAGTTACTGCCGTTATTATTTATGGCTTTAATTAGATCTGTTCTTTGTTGCTTTTTGTGCTGACACTCGTAGATTAGATGATAGACTGATTCTGCTGCTCTTCTGCATGTACACGAAGGATCGTCTATTATATGGAATCGATGGAGATATGCGTTTGTTTTCCCATGGCCTGAAACTATTGCTGTGAATTCTGGTGTGTTTGGTAAGCGCAGCTTGAGTCTTGTCCTGATTGAGGGAAAAAAGGATTTACTCACTAGTCCTTTAGTTGTGTTATTCCATCTTCTCTGCCACTCTGCCAAACCTAGTTCTTTGATTTCGCTTTTAAATGTCGATTTAGGGATCCTATCGTAGATTGTTTCCAGGCGTTCATCTTTAGCAGCTTGTTTGGCGAGTCTGTCTGCTAGCTCATTGCCAGTTATTCCTACGTGAGCTTTCACCCAGCTGAAATATATTTTCCATTGGCGCTGTTCTAAATTATGAACTGTCTTCAGAATACTGTCTATTATCGTATTGTGCTTTGAGTTGTTGTTTAGTAAGGAAATTGTTATTTTACTGTCTGTAAAAATCACTATAGTGATGGTTTTATCCTGTAGAGTATGGATTTCTTGGAGAGCTTTAAATATTGCAATTTGCTCAGCTTGATTATTAGAGCACCTCGAATCTAATCTATATTTTAGCTCTCTTAGGATTGTGTCTCCCCTATATATCACAGCAGCGGCTCCAACCTTGTTTTCTGCTTTGCTGCCATCGGTATAGACAGTTATATCATATTGTGCATTTTTCTGTGGTTCTTTAATGTATACTTTTTCAGCGGGATGGCGCCATATTGTTAAATCTATTGGTGTGTCATAGTCCCCTCCTCCGTGTGTTGACTCATACTCCTGAATTTTACCGGCAATAGTGATGTCAATAGGTTGATTTCCAGCTATGACACAAGAAGCATCGTAGGAAACAGTCCTATATGCCTTTGCTTGTTTAATATTGAAGAGCCGTTGGACTCTCTGAAGCTTGTTGAGGTTTTTTTGTTTCTTTAGAGAGTCTCCCCATACTGGCGAACCATAAGTTAAAATAGGTTCTACGGCCCCCTTGTATATGGTATGAAGTGCCTTGCTTCCCAAGCCCCAGTGGAGTTTTGCTGATTTAGATAATGTATGGATCAATGCTATTGCCTTTTCGTGAACGTGGTCTATATGATTATCAAACGAGAATCTTCTATCGATGTATATCCCTAGGTATTTTAGTTCTTCTAGCTGGTCTAATATTTTATCATTAAGATATATATCTACTTTCTCGTTTCGTATATTCCTTTTTCTTGTTACGAGCATAACTTTTGATTTTGTATCGTTAAACTGTAGCTTATTGTTCTTAGCCCAGAATTCTACTTTCTTCAAATCTAGATTCGCATAGTTTTCTGTTTCCCTGATACTCTTGCCTTTAGTCATTATTAATATGTCATCTGCAAAAGCTACTACTTCGGTTCGGTGTGAAAACTCTGAGTTGAGTAGCGAATTGTACAGTATATTCCAGAATCCGGGACCGCAACACGATCCTTGAGGGCAACCTTCCCTCACTCCCTTCTCCACTTTATGGGAATTAATAAACAAACTTGCTTTTCTCTCCTTAAAGTAATTCTTAGAGAGTTGATACAGATTTCTTGGGCATTTGAGTCTTCTTAAATTATGTAATATACTCGGCCACCATGCTGCATCGAAGGCTCCCTTGACGTCCAAACTGATCAAAATGACATACCCGAATTCCATTAGGTTGTGCTGTACGAAGCGCTTCATAGCCATTGCCGCATCAATAGTACTTTTCTGTGGGATGAATCCATACTGGCGGATACTGTGTAGTTTCCTTGAATATATGAAGTGATTGATTCTGTTAATCAATAACTTTTCTAAGGCTTTTCCACCAACATTCAGAAGGCTGATAGGCCTATATTTAGCGACACTTTCACTTCCTTCTTTATTCGGTTTAACTATAGGAACTATAATTGAATGTTTCCATCTCTTCGGAAAACTACCATTTTTGAGACACTCGTTATACATTGACGTTAGGAAAAATGGAAAGAGGGTGAATGACCTTAAAATGATATCACTCGTGAATCCATCCTCTCCTGGTGCTTTGTTAGGGTCGAATTTCGTCAAAACCGATAGTATCTCATTTTGTGTGAACTCTACATCGTCCGGTGTGTCCACCTCTGCTGTCATTGAGCTTCTTAATAATTTATGTTGTATGTATGTATGTATGTATGTATGTATGTATGTATGTATGTATGTATGTATGTATGTATGTATGTATGTATGTATGTATGTATGTATGTATGTATGTATGTATGTATGTATGTATGTATGTATGTATGTATGTATGTATGTATGTATGTATGTATGTATGTATGTATGTATGTATGTATGTATGTATGTATGTATGTATGTATGTATGTATGTATGTATGTATGTATGTATGTATGTATGTATGTATGTATGTATGTATGTATGTATGTATGTATGTATGTATGTATGTATGTATGTATGTATGTATGTATGTATGTATGTATGTATGTATGTATGTATGTATGTATGTATGTATGTATGTATGTATGTATGTATGTATGTATGTATGTATGTATGTATGTATGTATGTATGTATGTATGTATGTATGTATGTATGTATGTATGTATGTATGTATGTATGTATGTATGTATGTATGTATGTATGTATGTATGTATGTATGTATGTATGTATGTATGTATGTATGTATGTATGTATGTATGTATGTATGTATGTATGTATGTATGTATGTATGTATGTATGTATGTATGTATGTATGTATGTATGTATGTATGTATGTATGTATGTATGTATGTATGTATGTATGTATGTATGTATGTATGTATGTATGTATGTATGTATGTATGTATGTATGTATGTATGTATGTATGTATGTATGTATGTATGTATGTATGTATGTATGTATGTATGTATGTATGTATGTATGTATGTATGTATGTATGTATGTATGTATGTATGTATGTATGTATGTATGTATGTATGTATGTATGTATGTATGTATGTATGTATGTATGTATGTATGTATGTATGTATGTATGTATGTATGTATGTATGTATGTATGTATGTATGTATGTATGTATGTATGTATGTATGTATGTATGTATGTATGTATGTATGTATGTATGTATGTATGTATGTATGTATGTATGTATGTATGTATGTATGTATGTATGTATGTATGTATGTATGTATGTATGTATGTATGTATGTATGTATGTATGTATGTATGTATGTATGTATGTATGTATGTATGTATGTATGTATGTATGTATGTATGTATGTATGTATGTATGTATGTATGTATGTATGTATGTATGTATGTATGTATGTATGTATGTATGTATGTATGTATGTATGTATGTATGTATGTATGTATGTATGTATGTATGTATGTATGTATGTATGTATGTATGTATGTATGTATGTATGTATGTATGTATGTATGTATGTATGTATGTATGTATGTATGTACAAGAGTAGAGAAAGTCATGTGAGTGCAACACATCAGATTTTTATGTTACTTTTCCAAAAAAGTAACATAAAAAGATGACAGGTTAGCTTTAGTAACCACAATGATGATGAATGAACTATAAAATTTAAATGGGATAAGTTGAAAGTTAGTATGCTAGGAGTGAGATAACAATTATTATTGTATTTCTTAAAAAATACTGAAGGTAAAAAAAGAAATGATGACAACAACAATAATAATAACAATAATAACAATAATAATAATAATAATAATAATAATAATAATAATAATAATAATAACAATAACAATAATAATAATAATAATAATAATAATAATAATAATAATAATAATAATAATAATAATAATAATAATAATAATAATAATCTGCATGGTATTGCAAAGCACACTTTTACATTTTGGTAAATTTACCATAGTCCAGACCTACGAGGTGTGTTAAAAAAGAAACCAAACTTTTGAAATAGCGCACCAACCAGCAGAGAGAATGTACTGCTGCTACTGAGCACACCTAGCGGCAGATTTAGACAACAAACATGTGTTTGCTGTGTTTCGCTTGGACTTTTAGCAAATGAACCACAGCAGCTGAAGTAGGCACGTCTATAGCCTGCTCATTGGATTAGTGGCATAGTAACAATGAAGGAGCTTGAAGAAACATTGTAAATGCTGAGCCTCACACATGGCGAGGACTGTATAGGTCACGTGCTATGAGTGGTTTAAACATTTTCAACTGGGCAGAATGTCAGTCTGTGACGATTCCAGGTCTGGATGTCCTTCCACATCAACAGATGATGGCCAAGTGGATAGAGTTCGTGCTGTGATTTGTGGAAATAGTTGTTTAACTGTTCGGGAAGTTGCTGACAGGGTGAGCATCAGCATAGCATCATGCCATCTAGTTTTGAGTGAAAAACTTGAGATGCCTCATGTCAGTGCAAAATTTGTACTGCATTTGTTCACTGAAGATCAGAAACAGATCTATGTTGAAATGTGCAAGGAACTACTTGCCGCTGCTAATGACAATGAAAACTTTCTTGAGAACACCATAACAGGCGATGAGACATGGGTGTATGGTTATGATGCTGAAATGAAGATGCATTGCAGTGGGTGGGCAAAGGGTCACCTCGTCCAAAAAAGCACTCCTGAGTCAGTCAAAGATCAAAGTGATGTTGACTGTGTTTTTTGACTATAGAGGCATTATCCATCACGAATTTGTGCCATGTGGTCAGATGGTAAACAAGAAAGTCTACCAGGGAATCCTAGTGCGCATGAGGGATGCTGTGCGCAGGAAGAGGCCTGAATTGTGGGAAAACCAGAATTGGATGTCGCATCATGACAATGCATCAGCTCACATATTGCTCCTTATCTGTAGCTATCTAGCAAAACACCACATTCCCGTTGTGCTCCATCCACACACTCTGATGTCTGTATTCTCCGGACCTAGCCCCAGTGGACTGTTTTTCCAGTTTCCCAAACTGAAAAACACATTGATAGGACATTGTTTCCAAACCATAGATGAGATTTAGGACAATGCAACGAGAGACCTGCACACCATCCCACAAAATGTGTTCTAGGAGGCACTCCAAAAATGGAAGAAACGATGGGAATGGTGTATTGCCAGTAGAAGGGACTATTTTCAAGGAGACTGTGCTTAAAATTTTGTACAATAAGCAATAAAGCTGATAAAGCAAAAGTTTGGTTTCTTTTTGAACACACATATTCTTGCTTGGATATTCTGATGATCTCTTGTTGATTTTCATTTATTTTTCAATAGTAAATACTGCAATAATAAATACCTGTAAATGCTCAAACTCTCCTTGCACATATTTTTGTGCATGGTTCAATGGCAAGGAACACTTTTCAGTACATTCATGGACCTTCTCGACAGACACTTCTCTGTTTTCACAACATCTTGCAGCACAGCGATGCATTTCTGCCTAAACAATAACAAAATTACTAGCAAAACTTATGGTTAATTAGCTGAAAGAATGTTTGCATGCACAAAGTATTAAGGTGTAGAGAAACAAAACATCTACATGTTAAATGGGTCATCCATTTCTAAAGCCTGTGTTAAGTCCATTCAAGATAATAACTGAGTTAAAGATATATTTGCTCCCCTCAACAGTGGTTTTTCCCTTTGGAACAACTGTCTATTGACGATGATGTTCATTCATTGTACTATCATGTTAATCTTTAGGTTTGTTTATCTTGTGTTTACTATTTAAACATTAATTTTACATGCACACTTACACTCTCACTCATACCTCTAGACTGTGGAGAGGATGGGAAATAATCCTGATTAAAATTCCTATCTTTCAGTTGGGACCAATGGATTTTGAAGCTAATTTGCTAATTTCCCAGACTCAAGCGGAGTCTTAGGTATTCTCTTAGAAGGCATGATGAATTCATTATTATTTAATAACTTTGCATAAATAGCGTAAGTATTCGTAAGTTACTCTTTCATTTCAAAAAATAATTATATATAGTTCTTTTAATTTTAAATACTTTTGTTAGTTGAACTTGAGTTATTGAAATGGACAGCATAAATGTATGCAAATTAACAACTATTACATTAATAAAACCTTTTATCCACCATCCGGCTCTCTTAACTTTAAGTTATTTTCAATAGCAACATATCTAGATTGTGTCCATTGATCAAGTCCATTACTTTACACTTGAAGGAATATAGGACTATATCCAAAATTGGTACAAAGAGTAGGTAAATGGGAATGAATATGGCTCTTGGGTCAGCTGCTTATAGAAATATATTAAAATTTGTCAACATAACAATAAAAATTGAAATATGGAAGTGCTGTACTGATAATAAAATGAAAATTAATGCACCTGTAATTATTTTTAGAAGACCGTTTCAATCTAGTTTTCTGTTTTACAGTTCAAGAGTAGTTTCATGCATAACACTTAAAACATTTCCCCAACCAACAATCCAAGGAAGTAGGGTCTCCCACGACAACTGCTTACAGTCTGCCCCCACCATCTTTGTATCCATGCATCCATGTTGGGAGATATGGAGTGGAGGTGGGGAAAGGAACTCACAGTAATGCAAGAATGTGATAAATATGTCATTGATTGACTGTTATTTATTATTTAATTCATATGTTCAGTTTTTATTTTTAAGGGTTTGCGACCGAGAAAGGATTTATTTGCATGATACACGAGTACATATTATTCTTTTATCTCAACCAACCTAGTCTGTAGCTCAGTGGTTAGAGCAGCTCCATGTGAAGTGGAAGATCCATGGTTCAAATCCTGACTATGGCACTGAATTTTTCAGTCCTGATTCTATTCTCAAACATTGCCCACACATTGCTTATGGGTTTAAAAACACCAGCATTAAGTTGGTTGGCATAAAAATATAACAATTACCATCCAAAGATTATTTAAACCAGGGACAAAGTACTTATGATTGTAAGTCACCCTTGGGATACTCATCTCAGATCTGAGATTCCCTTGTGTTCTACCAGGAAAATACGAATCAGTTGGGGAATTTAATGTCAACTGGCAAGTTGGCCATGATAGCTCAGTGGTTAGAGTAGCTGCACATCCAGCAGAAGAATCTGTGGTTCAAATCCTAGCTATGGCATTGAATTTTCTACCTCTCGGATATACATGAATTTGTTTTTATTTCAATAGGAAAAATTTACAACAATGCACATCTATAATTTGAAACATAAGTCATTATTTAACTGGTCTCATGCTTATATAGTATTCCATAGATTATTACTTATTTATTTTAAAGGTTTGGGACAGAGAAGGATGATTTGCACTTGAAAGGAATAGGTGGTAATTTATCTAAATTTTAAGAGGAAGTTCACTGTAATGTGCACCAATAATGTGATAAACGTCATTATTTGATTGCTCTCATGTTCACATAATATCCATAGATTTATTATTTATTTTAATGAATGGGAATATAGAAAGCATAATTTGTATGTGAAAGATATTAGTCAAAACAAACAGGCATATTGGAAAATATGCACAACAATTATATTTATGCCATTCAGACATCCAGGTAGTTATTAGTGAAGTACACTCACTGCAGATATAATAGCTGCAATCAGGTCGTAATGACGCTAGTTTTATTCATTGACAAGCATGAGAGGTGATATATAATATCACTGAGTTTTACAACTGGAAGACTAAAAGAATTGCTGATAATTGGGAAAAAGCTAGATTATTGGAACAAGAAGTTGAAAAGTTCATGCTTTCTATAGGATAGATAGCGACAATGACAGTAAGGCATCTTTCACCAACCGGCCATTGCTATGAAATGTTGGGCATTATGCCTTTGCATTTGAATAAATTGCCTTTTTAGAAATTATTCTAGATGTACAGATTGATTGTACATCAGAAAATTACGATTATATAACCTTACACTTCCTATAGTTACAGAAGTTATTTTATAAGAAAAGTGTATTGGCTAATTTAGTTTGTTTTCTTTCTTTTTTATGGAAATCGCAGATAATGGAGAATTTTTACCCTCAGTGTCTTTCTCTGAAAAACATTACAATAAATAATTATGTGGATACATAGGCAAAACGTTTGCCATCATTAAGGTTATTACTTTCTCTACTATGTATAGTAGGTAACTAGGGAAAACATTGTGGTCCACCTGAAAATTTGATACTGGAACTTTACCGGAAATACATGTTTTGAGACTCCCTGAAAACTAAAAAGATTTTTAGAAAAAGGTCTGTGTGTTTGAACAGTGTAACTAAAAAGTCGGTCAAATATTAAACTTGGCATTTTAATTCAGTGATTTCCAACTGTAGAGTCCGTAATCTGCATTCAGGAGATCGTAGGTCATATTAAGGTAAAGGTCTGTCATTCTAGTTTACTGTGTTGTTCATTTGATGTTGTAAGCATCACCGTACACATTGGCTCAAAAAAAAACCGTTAACACAAATACTTAACACTGGATAACCAACAGTGAAGTGAGGGCATTCAAGGTACATGGAAGTAGAGTGTTGAGGGCAAGCAACTTCGTCGAGAGGGGGGGGGGGGGGGTTGTTGGGCAGACATGCGGGACCAAGACTGTTCTATTTCTTATGAATAAATATACACAGAACCACAGGAAATATGAATTGCCAAGGGCTTTTTGCACCCAGGGCTACATTTTTTGAAATTAACGCTAATTCTTATTATTATTCTTGTGTAATCATGTGTATTGAGTTTTTTTGTACCCAAGGGTACATTTTTTTAAAATTATTGTTATTTATTCCTCTTTTGACGCAGGGTTATTTTCAGTACGTTTGTCTTTGTTACGTTGGCCACGCCCCCTCCCTCCGTAGCAGATGACGACAGTATTCAGTGAACCATGTGGGGCCGTTATGCTGCAGAATAACCATTAGGTTAGGTTATATCTGAATCATGGTGCTCTGTAAGCTGTTTACTACCTTTATTTCTATTCGCGAAAACATAACGGCATATATTAAGCAACATCCAGTTTGGGGCTCTATAACAAAGACGCATCGATCCTTTTATAGGAATACACAACTGATGATAATGATTCTTAACCTAACAAATTCCAACTTCCTAATCTCAGGTTACTCTTTTGAACATAAATCCCTGAGTACCACTATAGCCAACTCAAGCTAGCTCAATAAACAGGAATTCTGCATGTAGGTGGTAGATAATTGGTAATTACAATTAATTAGCAATGGAAAATGGGATATTCTTTAGAAATGGTCCCGCGAGCACTTGGTCAGAATTTCGGCTAAGTCCCAATGTACCGCTAAGTACCATTTACTGAGTCACATGGTCTAACCATAAAAGATTAATTGGGAGCAATATGGAATATGAGTACGTTAATCACCGTATAACTTTACCTGCATCTTCCGTAAATGCTCTTTATCTATTTCATTAACTAGTTTTGTCATTGCTTCTTCTACACGTGCTCGCTGTTCCTCCACCATTTTTGCGAATTTATACGATTCCAGTGCTGCAGTGCTGTTTGCAGAATCGCCCACGAAATCATCATATAAATGTTTACGTATTTGGCTGGATGCCCGATATGCCTAATTAATTTTTGGATACCATCATGTTAAGAAATGTCATATTTAGACCATTAAAGATAATTTTCAGGTCATGTTTGGTTTATTCCTCGAATAAAAGTGTATTTACAAATTACAATTCAGAGACTCGAATGTTGGTAACACATGTTGGCAATGTGACCAAGCTGCATGTGTTACAGTAGGTTGGTGTTCTGTGATGACAGTACAGTTAAGATAGCAAACATGGCACGAGATATGTAAAGGGACAGGGAATGACGTTTAATATTTTAATTTAAGAAAGCCAGCTGAAATGTCCTGTCAAATCAATACTATTGGAACTTTTATTGATGTGGAAGCTGTAAAACGATATCTTTTTCCTGATCATTATCATAATGGTAGCTAATCTTGAAATCTGTAGTTTTTAAGTGACCATTCAAAGTGACAGTTGTAGAAACTAACTTGACTTGTTCATTTTAAAGATGACGAGAACGACCCATGGGAATGGCCAAAAGAGGAGGTTCAGAAGAATAATGGAAAAGATTTGGCATGGCTACATGAATGCAATATTTCATTATCACCCACGGGCCAGCTCCTAGTACTTGCACATCAGGAGGTTATGATTGTCTTGACCTGTAAGTTGCATTATTTGGATGTTTGCCTGATTAAAAGTTAAACAGCCACTTTGAACTTAATGACAAGATTATCTGAGATCAAAACTGCTAAGCCTTTCACTGAGGTCCTTCAGAAATATTGTTCTATTTTATTTTAATTGTGCAATATTTTATTTTAATATACAGGCCATTATAATACCTACAATACAAGATATGATTGAGCCAATTTAATTTCTTCTGTAGTTATGAGGTAGACCAGTTGTGGCACAAACTGGTCATCTAATAATTGCAATAAGTGTAGGTATCATGTTATAAATCCATAACTTCATTTAAGAAAGCATTTTGATAGGTGGTTTTATATTTGTGTTTTATGTTGTGCAGGTACTGCCCATTTATGTCATTTACGTTACACAGTATAGAACAATTTTGTATTGAAAATAAAATGCAAGCAAAAACTGATGCCTGCTTAAACCTAGCAGTTTAAACCCAATTGTATCTATTTGCTAGCAAAAACTGGGCAGAACCTTAACAATGGGTCAAGAAAACATGTTAAAAAGGTTGAAACTGAACTATTAAGAGCAACATATAACATAATAAGAAGTTAGAAAAAAAAAGATAATGCTTTTATTATGTGCACTTATTTTCATATTGCAGGAAAAATAAAAGTAATTATGAATATTATTTCTTAGTAATAACCATTTTATGTTGATTCCAGCTAAATGGGATTCCCAAGAAGATCAAACTAAGTATCATATAACATGGCATGGGAGTCCGTGCCAAGAAACCAAGTAAGTTTATATTTTTATATTTTTAATGGAATTTAGTAGGATAGGAGGAACTTTTCTTACCATTTTCCCAAGGACAGGAGTGAATCAAGTACAAAATAGTCTTTTTTTTTAGTATTGTATTCAATCAATGAGAAGGAATATAACAATAGTATACCACTTTTCTATATTACACCATGATTAAAAATCAATTTTCCCAACAAATTGCCCCCCCCCCCCCCTTCTTTTTTAAACGATAGTTGCAGGGGAATAAATTTGGACTGAAGGAGGGTGCTCCAGAGTTGTCTAGGAAATAACTACAATTTGATGCATAGTTTCTGTTGCTGTGTAGAAGGATGAACATTTTGGATGGGTTTATCATGTTTACTATGATAAGCAGCTTCTGCCTCAATCACAAGCATGCAGTAGAAGGCAGCATTTATTGTTCTTATGTCATTTCATGAAGAAAGTCCGCCATTAAACTGCCCCTTGAAACCCAAAAGACTTTCCTAATGATAAGTGTTGTTTTCTGCAATAATACTTGCCCATGAGATTCAGTCAACAAAGCATTTTAACAGCTCAACATTTGGTTTGAGGCAAAAATTGTTTAATTAAACTACGATAAAACAAGTGTAATTCAGTTTAACGCAAAGCATAAGCACATGAACTAACAATCAGATACAACAATTATACTATAAGTAAAGCATCAGATACAACATTTCTAGGGCTCCAAATAGATGGGGCCCAAATGACCTAGCTGACAATGGGCCCTTAAATGCCACTCACTCACTCACTCACTCACTCCAAATAGATGAACTCAGTTGGAGAAATCAGATAAAAATAGTGGTACTAAAACATGGCACTGCATGCTTTGCATTAAGAAACTTAAAAAATCAGCTTATCGAAAATGCCTTAACCCTAGCATTACCAAGTCTTATTACTGAAATTAGATTACCAAGAAGGGGGCACTTTGTGACCACCACTGGTAATAAGTTTATTTTAAAATTGGGTATTATATCTTGTCATGTTTATAAAGGTAATATTTGTTGTTGTTGTTAGCTAATGCTGGATTTCTGACAATGAAGTCATTAATCCTCTTGCTCTCCAATATTTTTCACTGATGGATGAGGCACTAAAAGTGGCCGGGCATATTTGAAGGTGGTCTCAATTCATTTCCTCTTGCAGATCACATAGAGGACAGAGTGGTGAAGAATATATCCCAATTCTGTTTAAATGTTTTGCCAGACAATCATGTCCTGTAATCAACCTGAAGGTTGCAACTGCTGTTTTTCGAGGATACTCAGGAATTACTGTTTGAATGTTTGGTAGTTCCCATCTTTTATTCTTTGATTTTTCATAGAAATATTTTGCAATAATTTTTTTGAATTCAGAGTTGACTAATCTTTTAGCTGCATAACGTTATTTAACTATTCCTTTTTTACATGAATCACATTATAACTATGGGACAGCACTTTACGACTACCTTGACATTTCATTGTTTCTCAAAAAGATCAATAATGAAAATTTTGAAATAGTTATGCAATTCAGCAGTAGAAACAGTGATTGACAATAACTATTAACTACATGCCTTTAATAATAATAATAATAAAAAAATCCCACCTCTGTAGCATGTCTGCCTCATGCCCAAGAGGTCACGAGTTCGAATCTTGTTTGGGTCAGTTATCTGGATAAGGTTTTCCCTTATCCTGAGAAGACGAATGTCGTGTAACGTAAAGCTCTATGGACCTCAGGCTCCTTTGAGCATCATTTCACCTATTTCATTCATTCACCGTCTGATATGGCACTATGTTGGAGGGCATTAATTTAAAAAAAATTAATCAAAGAATCAGCTAATGCTAGGGTTAAGAGTAGCATATTGTACCTACTCTCACTTGCTGATGAGATATGAAATTATTTTCTGAAGCAATTCAGCACATAGCAAGCAAGTGTTTATATTACAAAAAAGGGCCATTCGTATTATTTGTGGTGTTGGTTCTGATCATTCTTGTAGGCCATTATTTAGAACCCCAAAATTCTTACTGTTCTTCCTCTTTACCTCATTACCCTCCATTTATGTAGGACTTACAAGCCTATGCTTAGGGTAAAACGCCTTTTGGGGAGCACACAAACCTATGGACCAGAGTGAGTGAAGACCTTGAAGCGAATGGTCAGCCCAGTACCAGGTATGATTGTGAGGAGGAGGATGGTATGAAATACAGGCAAAATCAATAAATGGAAAGGTGATGATGAAGCAGTTGGTGGAATGAGTGGTAAAATCTCACCCAAACTCTGCTCCGTCTTCTACGAATACCAAGTTCAGGTCCTGGGGATTGAACCTGGGCTGCCTTGGTGATAGGCGAACGTATATCAGCTCGACCACAGCGATGCCAAATTCTTACTCTTGCTGGTGAATACATATACTCTCTGTTGAACTATCTTAAGATAATTATAATAACAAATTTTGCTGTGCATGATGGGTCATTCCATGTGAAATCAACGCACTTGAATAAAAATTTTATCTCACCATTTTAGATTTTGCTAAAATTTGGTGTACTCATAGTGTGCTGAGACTAAGGAAAATAACAAATTTTAATTTTTTATCTCCAACCATTTCTGAAATATAGCTATATAAAATGTTAAAAAAACTAGCCAAAATAGCGTGAATAGGCTTTTTCAAATCGGTCTAGTAGCTCTCCTAATTGAGCTACAGAGCTGAAAAAGATGTCATTTTGCAGCATTCTGTATGCTCTTTCCAGTGATATACAACAGTGGTGTCAAGGTCACAGGCCCTTCGGAGCTCAACTGTGCAACAGCTACATGCAGTGGGCAAAACATGACGTAATACATATCAACACTAGAAGCTTTATCAATTGACACCTGTTTACTTGCAAGTTGGTCGCGTCCATGAATAAAACCCTTCTTGGAGTGCATACGCCTTATGAATTTTTTTCCTTCAGAATTGCCTACAAGGACACATAGCACAGATACAAGTTGGATCTGCGAAGGGGAACAGTATATCTCACATGTAAATAGAAAACTACTTGACGTAGTTATTAAAGTTGATTAAAATAGTTGCAACCTTCAGATGATAAAGCTGAATTATAGTTACTATTAAACCTACCCTAGCCCTTGGGTTAGCATTCTCAAACTGGAAAGTACACCACTAACAAACTTACATGCATCTTAAAGATAGTTGTGTTTATTACTTTCCAATTCCAGATGTAAAAATGTCAATGTATGAGAGGTAGAACTGGAACTTAAAAATTCAATGCCACAACTGGGATTTGAACCACAGACCTTCCGCTTACCGGGCAGACGCTCTAACTCAAACCAGTTAAGTTCCAGTTTAAGTTCCAGTTCTACCTCTCAAACTTTGCCCACACACGGCTTGTGTTTAAAAACACCAACAGTAAGTTTGTTGGCATAAATAAATAATGTCAATGTATTTTGAATGAATGAATAAGAGAATAATTACACGGTATTAATAATAGTGCTTTTAATATGAACTTGTATTAGATATAATCTATATTTATATAAAAAGTAAATAGCAGCTTTCAAATCCTGTTATACCTTAAATGAATATTCTTAGCTATTTTGATTAAACATAATAACAGAATATTTACTTGTATTATCTTCAAATAAGTGAAATAACACGAAACATTATTAGTAACAGAGGTTGGTGATTTCCTCCAAAATTAAAGGAAAGGACTACATGCAAGTTGTTTGAAAACTACTGTCCTTAAAGATACATATTTTAGTGTTAAGCGTTTGCATAATGAATTTAAGACAATCTTACTGAAAACCTAAGTAAAATACCACATGTTACACATTTGTAGGATCAGTCACTTGGCATATTTTTCAATTCACACACTTTTCAAAATTTGGCTTACAAAGACAGATTCTAAGACTGGATGCCAAATTGCTATCAGAGTCTGTTTCTGTGGCGAGTTTTCAGGAGCTGCATTATAGAGAAACCCTGTTCACAAAGGTAGATACTGCCAGACATCGCCATACTTTTAGCTGCGTTGGGAATCAAATTTGGGAAATGCCTATTGTGAAGTTTCCGGTAGAATTCGATCAGTGCGTCTGAGCATGAATTGTCAAATTTCTCATGAAGACGACTCACACTGTACTTCTTTCAGCTCCAGTTGAACTGCTGTATTATTTACTTTATGTATGTTCATAATGACTTTGTATGTTGTATTTTTTAATGCAAGATACTGGTTACATATTAGGTACTGAATACTACTACCACAACTTTGCAGAGGAATTGTTTTCCCATTCGAAACATGCGAATCCAAATGACTCATGTCTGTGCTCTCGGACGCAGCCATTGCTCTCCCTGCATCACACGGAAAACTGCACTGAACTGGTTTCTAACGGACTGGCCCTCTATGCCCAGGGCACGGCGACTTGCTCTCTCCGTGGCATTGCCACTCGGGGCTGCGATTGACACCACTGATATACAACATAACATAGGTTTCAGATTAAGAAATATAATCAAATATAAATTGAAATTTGATTTAATTTTTTTCCAGAAAGTACTAATTTAAAATTTTTAAAATATTTCCATAAATCTAAAGTAATCACAAAATTAGAAACTAAAAGCTTCACTTACTTTAGTAATATTGCAAGTTCTTTGGTGTTATGCTGACAATGTTTCGAGTTGACTCCAACTCATTCTCAAAGCTATAGCTAAGAACTTGCAATATTACTAAGATAAGTGAAGCTTTTAGTTTCTAATTTTGTTCCTACTTTAGATTCTTGTTGCTTCACTGTTAATAGCTTCATTATTTCCTTAATTTCCATAAATTCTTAGTACTGTTGTAAATCACACAGCAAAATATAAATACGGGATGATGATGGGTTCCTGATTTGAAAAGGTTATGCCTAGCTCTTGTTTATCGCTAATAGCCCCATTTTGACCAAACCTACTTTTAACAAATAGGAAGTTAATTAAAATATACAGAAAGCTAACAAAAGAATATCAAAATATCTTGTTCTTAAAACAAAACCAATTGATATATTCTATAATTAAATTAAGTTGATTGCTTACGTTAATTTTATACAATTTAAACTAGTAGCCCTTTCCCTAACATGAAAATAGATTTCACTAAATTTGCTGAGTTGAGACCAAAACATTGTGTATTAGGTGGCCAGAGTGACACACACTCTGTTTGTGTGCGCACAACTTGCCAGAACAAAATTAATGATAGAAAATGCCAAACTAAAGACGGTAATAAATGGCAGGCTAAACAATTACAAGCAGTACATTGTAAAAATGCTTTGTAACCCATCATCAGTTGATTGCAACATGGGAAACTGTGAATATTGCCAAGGAGAAATTGTAATATGTAACATTTTACAAGACTCTCTTGATGAACATTTAACTGAACGAATTCCATTTCGCCAGTGGGTGTCAGTTGACTGCTGTAATGTGAAAGTCATACAGAAAACTTCCAAAGAATTTATAGATTTATAACAACCCTTGTGATGGAGTGGCGAGTTCCATTAAGAGACTGGCAGTTCATGCAAGTTTGCATAGGCCTTACCACAACCAGATCCAAACCCCTCAAGATCTATTTGAGTGAGTAGTAGATAAAAACTAAACCCTGGCGCGACAGCCCATGAAGGGCCAATGCCTACCGCCCAGCCGCTGCGTCCCCCACCTCTGCCCACTACAGCGTCATTGGTGAAGTGCAGTACTGGAGGGTGGGATGTGGTCAGTGCCCCGAACCCTCCCGGCCAGTTATGCAGTCTTCTAGACCTGGGGCCGCTACTTCTCCGTCAAGTAGCTCCTCAATTGGTTCCCACGGGACCTAACGAGACTGAGTGCACCCCGTGCCAGACCTCCCAGAGGGGATAAAATCCCCATGCTGGTACCAGGGCTCGAACTCAGGTCCTCTGCGCCAGAGGCAAGCGTGCTACCAACTGCGCTATGGAGACGGTCGAGCAGTAGATAACCTAAAAAAATAGTTTTTGCCTATTCCACTCATGAAGATCATGCTGCTTCATAAATGTTTTTAAGTAGCTGTATTTAAGAAACATTGACAGTCAAAGGAACACAGTAATTTCATGCATTCATTCCCAACAATACAACAAAATTGTTAGTGAAACACTCTTCAGATGATGTGCACGGAAGTAACTACGTCACCAGACAAACTGAAGTTGCAAGACATACCAGGCTATGTCATCACTGTGTATGACAAAAACTGGTGGCTTGGGTACATTTTAGAAAAAAATGAACCTGATGAAGAAAAAATATTTTTTTTTCATCCATGTGGACCAGCTCCTATCCTACATCTGTGGGTGTCAGTGGTGGATGTTCTCATGAAAGTAACTCTGTTTACTCCAACTGGGAGTGTGAGTGTGTGGGGCTTAATGGCCTGTCAACA
Source organism: Tenodera sinensis (assembly GCA_030765045.1). Classification (NCBI taxonomy): domain Eukaryota; kingdom Metazoa; phylum Arthropoda; class Insecta; order Mantodea; family Mantidae; genus Tenodera; species Tenodera sinensis. The sequence goes on along the minus strand of CM060970.1, from coordinate 79,021,179 downwards.
ACAAGGTCATTAACTGGGCGAACATACACTCTTGTCAAAGGTGATGTAAGCCATACCTAATTGGCTGTTTTAAAATGTAATCTGTGAAGGTCTGAGATAATTTTTTGGGAAATTGCTTTCAACTCAAAACTTCATTTATACTCAAGTTGGCGTTAATTGTATTTCATAGATAGTTTAAAAATTATCACTGTTAATACCTATAGTTATAGGTCCAATGTTCAATATTTTTGTTTTACTAATTAATGGGGTGCTAGCTTAAATTGAATAACATTAAAGTAAGCAATTAACTTAATTTAATTATAGAATATGCTGATTGGTTTTGTTTTAAGATGATATTTTCATATTTCCAATATTCTTTTGTTAGCTTTCTGTACATTTTAATTAAATTCCTATTCGTTTAAAGTTGTTGATAGCCAATGCTGAACTTCTGACAATGAAGTTATTAATCCTCTTGCTCTCCAATATTTTTCATTGATGGATGGGACGCTAGAAGTGACCAGGCATATTTGAAGGTGGTCTTGGCCCATTTACTCTTGCAGGTCGCATGGAGGACAGGGTGGTGAAGAATATATCCCAATTCTGTTAAAAGTGGGTTTGGCCTATTAGTGAAAAACAAAAGTTAGGAATAATTTTTTTTAACATGAACCCATTGTCATCCCATATTTATATTTTACCATGCAATTTACAACAGTACTAATTATTTATGGAAATATTTTGAACATTTTAAATTATATACTTTATGGAAAAAAGTTAAATTAAAATTTCAAATTGTATTTTGAATAAATTTCTTAATTAGAACCTATGTTATGTTGCATATCACTGGAAAGAGCATAAAGAATGGTGCAAAATGGCACTTTTTTCAGCTCTGTAGCTCAATTAGGACAGCTCCTAGAGCGATTTGAAAAACACCTGTTCATGCTAATTATTATTTATTTATGCCAACAAACGTACTGTTGGTGTTTTTAAACACACAAGCCGTGTGTGGGCAAAGTTTGAGAGGTAGAACTGGAACTTAAAAATTCATTGCCACAACTGGGATTCTAACCACAGACCTTCCGCTTACCAGGCAGCTGCTCTAACCATTGAGAAATTGTGACAAACTGCCAGAATGGCATTAAATTCTCAAACCAGTTCGTATTTCTCCTGGTAAACCACAAAGGCAGTCTCACATCAGAGACAAATTACCCTAATGGTGACATACTATTGTAAGTACTTTATGTCCCAGGATTAAATAACCTTCAGATGGTAATTATTATTTATTTATGCCAACAAACTTACTGTTGGTGTTTTTAAACACACAAGCCGTGTGTGGGCAAAGTTTGAGAGGTAGAACTGGAACTTAAAAATTCAATGCCACAACTGGGATTTGAACTACAGACCTTCCGCTTGCCATGCGGCTGCTCTAACCATTGAGCTATTGTGACAAACTGCCAGAATGGGATTAAATTCTCAAACCAGTTCGTATTTCTCCTGGTAAACCACAAAGGCAGTCTCACATCAGAGACAAATTACCCTAATGGTGACTTACTATTGTAAGTACTTTATGTCCCAGGATTAAATAACCTTCAGATGGTAATTATTATTTATTTATGCCAACAAACTTACTGTTGGTGTTTTTAAACACACAAGCCGTGTGTGGGCAAAGTTTGAGAGGTAGAACTGGAACTTAAAAATTCAATGCCACAACTGGGATTTGAACTACAGACCTTCCGCTTGCCATGCGGCTGCTCTAACCATTGAGCTATTGTGACAAACTGCCAGAATGGGATTAAATTCTCAAACCAGTTCGTATTTCTCCTGGTAAACCACAAAGGCAGTCTCACATCAGAGACAAATTACCCTAATGGTGACTTACTATTGTAAGTACTTTATGTCCCAGGATTAAATAACCTTCAGATGAGGTAATTTGTCTCTGATGTGAAACTGTCAGAATAGCTCAATGGTTAGAGCAGCCACCTGGTAGGCGGAAGGTCTGTGGTTCAAATCCCAGTTGTGGCATTGAATTTTTAAGTTCCAGTTCTACCTGTCAAACCTGTTCATGCTTTTTTGGCTAGTTCTTCAAATTTTTACATAGCCTTGTTTCAGAAACGGTTGGAGATAAAAAATTAAAATTTGGTAGTTTCATTAGTCTCAGCACCCATTATGAGTATACAACATTTTAGCAAAATCTAAAATGGTCAGTTAACCTCTTCAGGGATATGGACGTGAAATCACGTCCATTTAAAATGACGGACGAGCGATATGGACGTGTATACACGTCCTGTGCGTTTGTGCATTTAACCCTTATTTATCCACTATCTAACTCAACTTATTTTAATTTTCCCCCGTTATGAAACATTTAATTAAATTCTATATGCTTTACTGGCTTACCTTTATATGTTCCTTCTGCAGTGATATGCCTCAAAACAGGGATAAACACACAAGGGCACATCTCCACATTCGCCACAGATCATCCCAGTTTCCTTACGGATTCCCTTCTTGCGGCACACGAAACACCTTCGAGATGGGCGGGACTTCTTTGCTGTTGACAGTATCCTTTTAGGATAATGTTTTCCTTGAAGTCTGAGGGGTGCAGGGGTTTTGGATTTTCTACCCCCAGTATGAAGAGGCCTCTCAACCTGGTATTGTTCAATTAGGCTGCGAGCTATTGATAGTCGAAAGTCCAGGTAGGTCATTGTCTTGTGTGGGTTTAGAGCTCTCCAAATTACCAAACAATTGTATATGGTTATATCCAGCTGGTGCAAAAATACCTTTTTATACCATTTCACTGTTTTTCGTAAAGAGGGATATGCTTGCAATACCTGATCTACTAGATCGACACCGCCCATGTGCATATTGTATTCCTGGATAACGTCAGGCTTGAAAATGCACATTTTGGTATGGGCATCTGTTTTTCCAGTGTCAATCATCAAAATCTTAGAGCTGCAATTGGATAATGCCGTAACTACCCTCCTGTTCTGCCAGGCAAGGTAGGTCAAAGGTGGGAGCTGACGCACCTCCATTTCCCCTCTCCTTAGAGCCTTCGTATTCACATCTTTTGGCAAACCAATATGATTTGAACGTACTGTTTCAATTGCATTAGTCCTTTTGTGTAAGGCCATGAATAATTTAGGAGAGCTGTACCAGTTATCTAAGTACACAGTCCTACCCTGATCAAGCACAGGTTCCATTAGGTGCATTACTATGGAGCCAGATAAGCCCAAATCTTTGTCTCCAGTATTGTCAGTCCCTTGACCAGTGTAAGTGCAGCTATTGTAAAGATATCCCGTTTTACTTTCACAAACATCAAAACTCTTTATGCCAAATCTAGCCCTTTTTGTTTTGATGTATTGCTTCCAACCTAAGCGGCCCTTCCAAAGCATTAGGGTTTCATCAACAGTGACCTTTTCACCAGGCACATAATTTTCTTTAACTTTTGAAATAATATAATCGAAAACAGGCCTAATTTTGTGGAGTTTGTCATTTACATTCTCTGTGCAGGTGAAATGAAGGAACCGCAAAATTGAAGTAAACCTGTTATTTGACATGCATTTTCCAAAAAAAGGAGTAGCTAGCATGTCATCTGTGGACCAATACATGTATAATGCAGGTTTACGAATAACATCCATAAGTACAATTAGACCAATTAGCCTGTAAATCTCATTGAGTGTTACTTCTGTCCACCTTTGAATTCTGCTCTTAGGCCCTAATTTACCTTTAGAGAGCAGGTCTTCCTTCACCTTACTTGCATATACATTTGTTTCTGAAACAATGAGAGACACTAAGTCGGTAGTAAAAAATTTTGTAAAAATTTCAATTGGTTGGCTGTCAGAAGTCAGCTGAGCCTGGGATTGAACACCAGACCCTGTGCTCGTGAAGATGTGCCTGTTTGTATTGGAATTGTTTTCAGCACTCCACAATGCTGACTCTTCACGAACACCTGAAGGAAGTTGGTCACGTTCTTCCTCACTGCTACTTGTACCTATATCCTCCACACCCCCTCAAATTCGGAAAATTCGCCATCAATATCCAAATCGCTGTCACACAGCAAGAAGTCCTCCACATTATCATGTGTAATTTCAGAAGCCCTTACACTTCTACCACTCGCTAACCTTTGTGCAACACTGCTTGTTGATGCCATGTTTTAGCTCTGAGATGTAACACTCAATAGCTTCTCACTTCAGCTACAAGCAGGAAAGTATACGTATGCATTTCAAGAAAGAAACAAACGGAGCCTGTAAGCTATATCCAAGTTACGAAACACGTGTAAGGAAAAATTGCAAACCTGCTTTATTCTGATGACTCACAGACCACGCATACACTAGTGCTTTATTTCACACTACGCTTTGTTTTGCTGATCCAAGGGCCACACATACAATGGGTCGACTACTGTTTCTTTCACAGAACTTATATTAGGCGCGTTGGACAAAGCAAAGTTAACTTTTTACCACAGTGAAACAAATAGTGCCATTTCAACGATTTGTAAATGCAACTCAACATTGCTGATGATGTACATGTATACTGCATATAATGAGTTTTATACCAGTTTTTGTTTCATTAAAATAACTTAAAATTTACGCAAAATACAGCTGTGTATTTAGGAAGCACTTTTAGCGCATTTAACAATTTAAATGCCCTGCGCTGGATATTGGGTATCCGTTCTCGGCCTGCAGAGCTTTTAAATGGCTGTCGCTCAAGAGGTTAAATTGGGTGCATTGATTTCATATCACAGTGCGAGGCATGCAGGTAATTTGCATATATCAGTAAATAGCATAAAACTATTTCAAAAGGATGTTACAATTCTGCAATAAAATTGTGTAATAACCTTACATGTTACCTAAAGCTATTAGACAATCATTGTCAACATAAAATCTTTAAGAAAAATTTAAATTCATTTTTATATACTCACTCCCCATATACCGAAATTCTTTAATAGAAATATTAGATATATAGGCCAGATTACATGTTGATTAACAGCATGTTGTAAAGATTACCCTTGGAATGATGGTAGCTTAAAATGTTCATTTTTTTTTTTCTTTCTTTCTTACGTAATGCAAGATAGAGGGAAATAATAGTATTACTGGTGGTGGGTATATTGCTATGCTTGAATTAGCATAACTTGGGTATTCTGACTGTTCCATTGGCGTGCATTATGCACGTGGTAGGGCAGTGGCACAGCGGTCTGTTGCCATGACAACCAGGTTTGACCTTGAAGTAACCAATAGACTTTGTGGCCAAGCATTCTGTCACAAAGTCTATTGGCTACTTCAAGGTTAAACCTGGTTGGCATGACAACAGACCGCTTGCCACTCCCCTACCGTGTGTGTAACGCATGCCGAGGGAACTGTCATAACACCCAAATTATGTTAAATAAAGTATAGTCATGGCACATGTTCCAAACTGTATGTGTTCAATGTCCCTGAGCTCTTCTTACAGTGGGTCCAAACTAATGAACAAACAAACAAATAACACTTTTAAATTTTTTAATAATTTGAGTATGGTTATGATACTGTACAGTGTTACTTAAAATATATATATAATTTTTTTTTAATTTATGACATAACTTGATTATTTATTATAGCTATAAAGTGTTAATACACATTTTCAAATTCTGTGCAGTGAGTACATTACTTCAGTGTTGTGCTTACCACTCATCAGCCAAGGAAAGAGCAGTCATGGAGCTCCTGATTGGACATGTATTGTCGTAGGTTTCTCTTCTGGATTTATTCGTTTTTACACAGAGGTAAGAAAATGATGTTCATCTGTTTTCTAATTTAGGAGTGTGTTAACATGAGGTGCTTTAAACTCTAAAGCATACAGTGAAATAAAGGTATCTTATAAAATCAAGCTGATTCTGAAATGTTTATGGATGTGATAAACCATGTGATCCAGCCTTAATTTCACTGGGTAGTAACTTTCAAATAGATTTAAGTATAACTATTATCATATAAAATTTAAAATTCCTAAAGATCTTTTTATATTCATTAACAACCTACGATTAATTTGAGGAACTGAAATAACATAAAAGATGGCTTTCATGTTCATAATACTTTATTACATAAATGCTCACCAAAATTATATGAACCAGACAATTCAGATTTTTCATATTTAAATGTTTTTAAAACACTACATAAATAGATAAAATGGGAATGAAATTGGGTATGGAATAGTTGAATACCTATTTTCTGAAGCAAATCAAGATAACCTAAACATTTGTATCACTCCCTCCTTTAATTTAGGTGCCTTAAAACTGAAATTTCTTAAGTTTGCAAACTGTTAATGACAGATTAAAAAACCTTATATGCTGATGTTCTCTACTAGTTATTGTTTATTTTCATAGCTCTGCTTCAAAGTATTTATACATATTACATGTGGTGTTGGAAGTCTGTATGCAGTGTTTGAGCATTTGTTGAATGTATGCCTCAGCATGGCATGACCGTGAATACATACTACATAATGTATTGCAAATAAAATAAAATTGATGTAGAAGTGTTAGTGCCATCAGGGAATACAATTTTACAGCTGATTTAAGATAAGGGGAAATCTGTTAATCAGATCTGACTGGAAACTACTTGATTGCTTATGGCCCAAAAGAGAATTAAACCTCATCAAGGTAACTCTCTCTGTAAGGGAAATTATAAGCCCAGAACATTTATTGAATTTAGGAGAAATGGAGATAGGTACACATTTTTTTTTAATTGCTACACATATTTTTTGTTAAATTGCTTTGTATTGTTTAGATGGTCAGGTTTTACCTGAAAACATCTATTTAATCTTAAAAATAGTATAGAAATACCTGTCAACAAATCTGATAAGCTCTTAGGCATGTTCTTAGATGATAAGCTATCATGGAACCCACAAATAATAAATGTTACAGCAAAACTGTCGAGGGTAATCTTTTTAATTCAAAAGCTAAAACATGAGATGGTCACAATTTGCTAAGAACAGTTTATTTTGTATTTTTTATCCACACATCTTATATGGTATAAGGTTATGGGGTAATAGTTCAGGGACAATAAAGGTTTTTTTTTTGTGTGTGAAAAGAAAGCCATAAGAATTCTAGCTGGGGCAAATTAAAGAGACAGATGTGTAGAAAAAAATTGTTCCAAAATTTACGAATTATGACACTACCTAGTCTGGTGAATGAGAATAACACCAAATAATTTTAAGGCCTGATTCAGGGTTTATAATTATTTTCTTAAAATGAATATGTGTCCATAAACGTATTGTTATTGAGCTAGAGGGCTTTAAAGATTTTGAAACACTGTGTTGGATTAGATGAAATTTTGCCAAATAGGTAGCTATACATTTTAACTAAGAAGACATTAGGATAGTTCTCATTTAAGAGCAGCCACGTGTTTCTCTTTAATTTTAAACAATACAAGAATACAAAACTCTCTTGTAAATCCTGTTTTAATTATATGACACTAAATACATGTGCCCTGAAGTATACCATGCCTTTTAACCGATCTACAGCACATGTTATCGTCAATAACATCCAAATATCTACCATTGTTGGTCAATTTCTCTGGCATTAAACACGTTTAAACATTGTTAAAGTAAGAACTAAACAATAATTAAATGCATAACTGTTTATAAAAGATGTTTAAAATGCTGATGATGGAGTTTGGAACATAGTTGATGGTATAGTAATGATTGCTGAGCTCTTTAAATAATACTTGGCATGTCATGAATAGCATGAAATGCTCTAAATATCCCTGCCATTAGCTCCTTTTCACTATTAAATGGCATCTCGTACACAAGAGTCTGAACATGTCCCCAAAGGAAAATCTCCAAAGCGGTTAGGTCTGGTGAATGTACTGGCCATGATATCAGTGCTCCTCTAACACTCCAGCGAACAGGATACGTTACACTTAGGAAACTCCATACAACACCGGAATAATGTGCAGGTGCCCAATTGCCTTTGAACCAAATTAAGTGGTGTGTTCCTATAGGAACTCTTCCAGAGGTTCTGCCGAAATATGTTGTGAAAGCTGTAGGTAAATGTGGCCTGTCAAACGTGGAGGTAGTAAATAGCACCTATGAGTGTGTCATTAACAATATCAGCCAAAATGTTTCCTGCAAACTGATGTTAATAATTTGTAACTCTAATAGCTCTAGGGTTTTCTGTGCCCAAATGTGACTGTATGTGCATTAAACATGCCCTCTTGTGTAAAAACCATCTTATCCATCCGCACTGTGGTTGTAGGAAATCTTGGTTGGTCAATGCATTACTGAAGAAACCACTGGACAAACTGTAGTTGAGGTGGAGAGTCATCTGGCCCCAGTGCTTGAACTCGGGTGAGATGATACGGATGTAATTGTTGTCCACACAAAATTCTAGTAAACAAAGACTGGTTTGTATGCATGATATGGGTTATTGCTCTTGTGCTGTGGATGGAGAGCTATGGACCCAGTCAATAACCTCCTCTTCTAGAGCCACTGTTCTTACATTTCTTTGGAGTGCCGAGCAATGTGCTTGTTTTTGGAAAGTTTCTGTTTCTCGTAGTCGTTGATGTATGATGTTAAAGATGCCAAGACAAAACATAAACGATACTACAATCCTGAAGGCGGAATAAGGATTTGCATGACAGAATTTCTTCTAACCGTATGCAGCATTTGGAAAAAGTTAATGCCCTCTAGCTCGATAACAAGATGTTTACGGACATACATTCATTATAAGAAAATACTCAATTATAAACCCTGAATCATGCCTTAAAATTATTCAGTGTTATTCTGACTCACCATGTATGTGTAGTAATTTAATAGAAGTTAAGGAAAACCTAGAACACTACTCACAGTGATTAGATACAATGAACATAGAACCAGAAACCACTGTAAATTAGATCTACCTTCATTTCAGCTAAACAAATGCACAGAAAGTCATCTGTATAAGCAGTTCAAATGTTTTAACAAGCTGCCTATTTCTGCCAAAAAGGTCTCAATTAAAAAGTTTAAATCAGTCTGAAAAAAACTGACTTATTTCTAAAGTATTTTATGACAGTCAGGCGTTCTTAGAACTTGAATCCTGTGATACACATTTTAAATAAGTAACTTGATTATAATGTTTACTGGTGTGTAAAGGTATTTGCATAAATATAGTGCTGTTAGGTTTTCTTGTGTAAAATTTTCACAAAAGCTGTTAGCCTTTTTTATGTCAATGTTTACTGGTATGTAAGCATATTTGCATAAATATAGTGCTGTTAGTCTTTTTGTCTAAAATTATTTGCATATATTACTTTATGTAACACCTTGGTTTTAAGCGTGACAAGGTCTATTGTATTTATGTGTTACCTAATGACTAATATAATCAATATCAATAACCCAATTTGATTTAACTTTTTTCTTTAATTATGCAATTCATAAGTTTTCTTCCTGTTATACCATTAAACTTAAAAGTCCTTCTGTGCTAGCATATTTTAAATTTATTTCAGGATATACAACTTTATTTAACTTACAATGTAAACTGTTTCAGAGCTGCAATCTTCTTATCTCAGAAATGATTCACAATGAACCTGTAACAAGTTTAAAATGCCAGTCATATGAACCTCCAAAATACTCCACAACACAAGAACATACCGAAGAATTATATGTTGTGTTCAAAAATGTTGTATGTGTATTTATGGGCTTCGGTTTGTTCCAGACTTTGAGAGCATGTCGCAATCAATTGGCCAGAGGTTAGTATATAAAGATTAAGATTATAAATACAGATACATCTCTGGGCATTTCAGGTATAACTCTTTCTTTCTTGCTTTACCTGATTACCCTGCTCTTATGTAGGACTTACAAGACAATGCCTAGAGTCAGATGCCTGTTGGGGAGCAGAGGAACCTAGAGACTGGACAGAGTGAAGACCTGAAAGCATGTGGTCAGCCCAGCACTAGGTATGTTAGTGAAGAAGAAGATGATATGAAATGCAGACAAAATTGATGATTGGAAAGGTGATAATGGAGCAATTGGTGGAATGAATGGCCGGGAAAACTGGAGAACCCAGGGAAAACCTGCCCTTACGCACTTTGTCCACCACAAATGCCACACAGGTCCCTGGGATCAAACCCAGGGCATCTAGGTAGTAGGCAAATGCTCTAACACTCATCCACAGCATCGCCTCAGGTATAACTCAGAGTAACTGTCTTCATTAAGTGTTTCAAAGTTTCAGTTGCTTTTACTCAGATCATAAATTATTAAAAATTAAATGTACATTTTGAAAACTCTAGGGCTGATTTCTGAAACCAATGTTAAAATACTCTAACATATTAAAAATTATGCAATCTGGTAGAAAATCTGCAAGGAATTTAATTGCTGTGCATGTGTTTTTCCCAAGTCCAGTAAGCAACTGTGACAATTTTACTTTAACGTAAAGTGCAGCATGGTGAATGCCAGATTCACAGTGCATTTATAACAGTTTAAAACTGCTGGTGGACTGTATTAAAACTAAGTATGTTATCACTGATTAAGCATTAAGCAGATCCCAACAAAAATACTGTTCTTTTTTTCTTGGAAAAAATTGCTTTGGAAACTTTCTAGATAACATACAACTGGTAGCTTTGTTTAAAAAGGTTTGGTTATGGATAGATGGTAAAAAGCAGGATGAGTTGATGGCAAAGGTCAGAGGATTGGGCATTAAAGAACTCTGACTATGCAGAGAATTTGAAGGAGGCAACAGATGAGATGACAGAGAGGACATGAAGAGAGGTCATGTAAGAAAATCGAATGTGGAGGGATGAGAGAGGCATGAAGTTTGGAGTAGTGGGTTATATATATTGTCTTAAAACATATCATATGAGACGATAAATGAATGAAATGGGTGAAATGATGCTCAAATGAGCCCAAGGTTCATAGAGCTTAAAGTTATCTGACATTCATCTTCTCAGGATAAGGGAAAACTTGGGAAAAAACCTTATCCGGATAACTCATGCTAAGTGAGACTCAAACTCGTGACCTCTTGGATGTGAGGCAGACATGCTACCACCCACTAAAGAGGTGGGCTATTTGTAGTATTAATAACCTGTAGTTGGAATCAGTACACATACTACTAAAACCTCAGTAAAAACATGGATTAGGGAATAACACAAATTTAGTTGGCAAACCTATCTGGACAAAGACAAACCAGGAAACTGGTCTTAGGTCCATGCAACCTCTTTCCTCATCTCTCCTGAGTTGGATACAACAGGAATAAGGCTAGTAGTTGCATCATTTTTGAGCATGGTCACTTCAGAAAACATCTAATTAAGCAGGACTCTACCCATATGAAGAAAGTGCAAAGAGGATGAGGAAACTGCCTTGTATATCTTCTTTGACTGCCCGTTCTGGCAAGAAATAGACTTACTCTTCTTTTAACCAAAGAAGATCTAGGACGGTATGCTGACATTCAAACCAATATACTGTAACATGTTCTGTGAGCAGATTTTGAGAAAAAATGAAAGTATTCTTTCCAATGGGGCTACACAATAAGCCTTTTAGGCTGACATGTGGCAATTTGACAAAACCCCAGTAAAAACCCATGTTATCTTGTAACAGTAGAGAATTTTGATGCCTGAGTAAGTGAATACCAGATGGATTTTAATATTAAAGGTAAGTTTTATTGACACCATACCTTACTTACTATAGAAAACTAGGACTTTTTTGGAAACAACTTATCATTTTCAACTATTGTCTGGTATACTATTGATGGCGGAGGTGTCTGGTGCTGTTGATATGAACCTGCTAAGCTGGTAATATCTACATCTATCAGTTGGTCAGTCAATTATTAGTTGAAGATGAGAACAATTGCTCCTGAAATATGACCTTATTTTCTATAGTAAGTCAGGATAGTGTAAATAATATTAGTGCTTAATTTCACTTTTCCAAAACAAAATTCCTAATCATTATTTAACCAAATAAAATGTTTGATCATAGTAAAAGGGCGTATGCAGGGAATAGACACAGAAAGCAATATGAAAAGTAGGGATAACATACTTAATAAAGTAGGTAGGAAGCTAGTCAAATTTAGTGAGCAGAATAATTGCATTATATTTAGCGGACAGAGAGGAGAATATTGATGAGAATTGACATTTATGAATGTAAATGGGCAGAGTAAAATACTTTATGTATTGTCCAGTGAAAGTGTTGAGATGCTTGCAGATTTTGAAGTTCTGTACACAATTATAGGTTAGTGAGTGGTTGAGATTCTGAGTACGTTATCAGGAAGAAGAACTAATATAATTAAAACTTATTAGAAGTGATAAATGGAAAGGTGAGCATGCAGAGCTCTGTTGGAGGAATTTAACCTCAGAAATGGAGAAAACAAGAAATATGGAATTATAGAAGCATTGTGATCAGGAAGGATAGAGTGACATGGATTTCAAGGTTTTTAAGGCACAAACTCATGAATGGGAGGTCTGTAATTTAAATCCAGCCAGGACTGTCCTGCCTAACAAAGGTCTTTTTTTCTTCAGGTTTTACTCTGTCCTGATAACTGACAAGTGCTGAGGAGATACCTTAAGTGCTACTAAAAAAACAAAAAGGCAGGATTGGAAAGGTTAGAGTTAAGGATCAAATAGCAGCAAGCAAGGTGAAAGTGATCCACAGAGTAAACAAGTAAAAGAAAAGTGGATGGTGTTAAAAAGAATGTGTAAAGACAAAAAAGTGTTCAAAGACTGTTTTTAGGTGGAGGAGGTCAGAAAAAGAAGACAACAGAGAAAGGGAAAAAATATTAAGGAGGCCGCCAGAGTTAAAGATAATAAATACAAATCAAAAGAAAACAACCATGAAAACTGTCAGAATGTGAGGTGAAAATGATTGTAATTTTATAAAGAAATGAGACAGAGGGTGGAAGACATAGAAAAGCAAGTGCTTTGGGCTAGTTTTTTTAAGACAAAAGTTTTTTAATTTTGTACATAGTAATTTTAAAAATAGCAGAGGGAGAAAAATGTACACATATGTGATCAGTTTCTCACTGGTGAGTGATGGATGTTTTAGCACATAAAAGTCCTTAGCTTGGCTTCCTTCAGAAGGGAAGTAAAGCTATTGGTTGCATGTAATGTTTATTTGCATGTAAAAGAACCTCATACCTTGAAAAGAGCAAAAACTGAGCAAAATTTATTGGCCATTTCAATGTCCATATGCTACAATTCCTTCCCAGCGATGTCATCTATGAATTGAGCTAATCACCCAGCATCATGCCCTCATAGCGGTGGAAGCAGGGACTAGAAATTAATTTGATTAAGAAAACAGTGTTAGGTATCCTAAATACATCACGGTGTGTAGAAGTGTAGTCAGTTTGGAAGATAAGTTATGTATAGATGTGAAAAGAAGCATTGTTTCTAAAAGGAATAATAAGTAACTGTAAAGAAAGTTGCATTGTGCGTGAGAAACTGGATGATATATTTCATTCTCTACTAGAGTACCAAATGGTTAAAAAATAAAGGTATAGTATATAGTAAGAAAATGGGGATAATCTGCAGGATATAGTAGTAATTAAAATAGTAATTAAAGTGACAGCAGATGCAAAGGAAGAGAAAATGAATGTGATAGAGGCATTTTTAGGAACAGTAAGAGATAAGTGGAAAAGAGATTAAGAAGTGATTAAGAGAAAATATAAAGTTTGGAATGTGTTAGTGGCTGTATTTCATGCATACAGCCAGAGGGGATGTGACATCCAAGGTTTAGTTGTGGTAAATTTATAAATATATTGTATATAAGTATCTGTAAATATACATTTGATGAGAAGAAATAAACTCATACATTCATTTATTTATCAGTAAATTGCTCAGGTGTTCTGGTAAATTATTATGCAATTTGAATCTATAGTATATTCTAAGGACGACTACGTAATTTAATTTTGGGTGATAATTATGCTTAGCTATTTCTGTTTGTTTAAATCTGAAGGCATACATTGTTATTTATAATTTTATATGATCGTAGATTTTATTTTAAAAAATGCAATGTATTTCGGCAGGTTTAATCTGCTTTAATGAACTAGTATAAATTTGCACATGTATTTTTTGTTTTTTAGTGCAGGCAAACTGTGGAGATATGATCAGAGTACCACCACTTATATATAAGAAGTGGGCTTTCAATGAGCATGATAAAGTGGAAGATGTGGAAGTATTTGGTCCACCCACTGCCAATATGTTTGATCATTTTGCAACAGCTTCCTTACATGGAGGTTTTAGTGCCTCATACCGAAGCAGTGCTCCACAAGCAACACTCATGTTAGCCACAGGGGGCAAACCTTACTTCAGTTTCCAGTATGCAATGGTGGGAGAGCCATCTCCCATATTTGATGCCAAGGCAGTGGCCAACTTCGTGAAGTCAGCAATTGGCCAGGCTATCCCGTAAGTGTGCCATATTATCATAGATTTACGAGTGTCAAACTGAAAGTCATGGCAACAATTTTTAAAAGATTTAATCTTTATTTTCTAGACAAACCAAGTACATCATTTGAATTTACAGAATTTTCTTTCATTCTCCATTTCTTTGCACAGATGAAAAATCTGTGCTCTGCAAATTTGAAAATACTCATACAATAGAACTCCATTCCAGCTGCCCAAAGACTGATACACTGCTTTCTGAATATCCTCCTCCATCTTGTAGTCTTGACCCTACATATATTCCTTAACAGAACTGAAAAGAAGGTAGTTGGAGGGTGCCAAGTTGGGTCTGTAGGGAGGATGTGGAAGAGCTTTCTACCCATATGTCCTGATCTTCTCCACAGTGGCACAACCAGTGTGAGAATGTGCACTGTCCTGTTGCACAATGATTTTCTTTCTAGAGCACATATTGCGCAATGCATGATGGAGCTTTAAAAATGTATGAATATAGCAGGCAGCATTTATGGTTTGTCCATATTCAAGAAAGTTAACCAGAATGCAACTCTGTGCATCCCAGAAGACATTGATTATAACTTTCCCAGTAGATTGCAATGTCTTCACCTTCTTCTTCAATGGCAAATTCTGGTGCCATTCCATACTCTGGTGTTTTGTTTCAGGCTTGAGTACCCCGAATAAAAAATAAAACATTTTTAGATAAAGGTCCATGTGTGTGTGCATATATCTGTGTGTCTGTGAACAGAGAAACTCAAAATTTAAGGTCAGATAAATATCAAGTAAGATTTCAAGAATTAGCCAACTTTTATCCCTTGTCACATTACTTGTCAAAAATCATCTTGTTCTGAAAGCTCTGAAGAAGCTTTGGGTGATGGTTCTTTGAAGTTTGTGGTCTTCAGTTAATAAATTTGGGACTCATCGGGCACAAACTTTTTGATAACATAAACTTTCCATAATTTCTTGTACTTCACTTTGTCCTACTGCAAATTTTGCAGCAATTTCATCCACAGTGACGTAGGTACCTGTCTTCTCCAATGAGCTCATCAACTCTTTCTGTGTTGCATTTCATGAAGGAAGTTTGAGGATGACCACTACAAAGCTCGTCTTCGATACTTGTCTTTCCATCTTTGAAATGTTTCACTCATCTCTTAACACTGCTGGCACAGATGCAGACTTCTTCATAGGAACATTGAAGTCTGAAGTGAATTTCCTCTTAATAAGGAATCCAATGACAGCATGCCTTTGAAACAAAACATTGAAGTCCACCATTTTGGAAATATTGTCTCTGGTCACATGATTAAAGCCAATGACAGTACTATACAGCAAGGTATGTGTAAAGTCTGTAGATTATGATCTTGCAGTCGTTTTTGTTACATTTTTGGAATTTGAATTTTTACAATGTGTCCTGTGTAACGATCCAGCAGAAATGAACGAAGACCATTTGAAGACCTGTGAAGCATTAAGATCAGAAGAAACTACAGTTCAAAAGTATTGGAAAGCACGAATGCTAATGGCTTCATTGCCAGATGCAAGGCACTAGAAAACAACAACAACAATTTTTACAATGGATTGCTCACAACTTTTGTTATGAGCCTCAAATTTTATTCGCCAAGAAACTGCAAACATTTAAAGGCTTCAAGTGCAAATTACAATTTTACAAATAACTAACCTATTGAAGCTGTATTATCGCTTCCTAGTTATTACCTCGCCATTTGAAGCTGCAGTCGTTGGTGACGTGATGTTGTTGGTCACGTTGATGTGGTTTGGTGTGTTGTCTCCGGCTAGCTGAGCATTATCTCTTTATCTCGGGTTTGCGTGAGTGTAAAGGACAACCCAAGAACAACTTTGCAGATCCTTTATTGCATCTTTAAATGTTTTCGGGAGTTATGCCGATTCTATATGTGTATCTGTAGAAGCGTCTCAATCACATCGGCGCAGCACGAACTGCACGAACTCCCGTACTGCTCTCTGGTTGAGTACTGACTAGACGCTTCTCTCTTACCCACGCCAAGAAGACCGTTCGCTTCCAATTTGAATGTCATGACGTCATCCAAGAAAGCCTCGTATCCAAAATGTTATTTCCTTTTCCCGCAATTTAGAAATGTCCCTTTCTATTATAACATGTTCTTTTATGAATTTTGAATATATAATTACCTTTTTAGGATTAAACGATGTTTACTTTATATTTTATTAAATATATCGCGCGACTTTTAAGGTTGGTAGAACTGACTTTCGAACGTGTATTTTAAACTATGTGGTATGACGTCATGACTCGTTAATTTCAAACCAATAATGCGTTTATACTACAAATTTAACGACTATCATTTACTCATATCTTGCTCACCTTACAACACTTGCTACTCTATTATCTATTTATGTTATTACTCAATATTTATCGCAAATCTCAGATCCGGCAATTAAATTAAAACGTATCTTTTTCAAAAGCCCATTCGATCGGAAATCTAAATTTCGGTATCAAATGCCCCCATTTATGTTATTTTATTATTTTATAATAAAATAATGTAAATGTCTTGCCCGAAAGAAAAATTAAAAATTACTCCTGTATTTTGAATAATCGGCAACACTCCCCTTGTATACAATTTTCAATTACACTGTTTTTTGAAATTGGTTATTAACACATTTTCTCATTAATCTATTTAACATGACAAACAATTGTACACTTGACTAAACATTAATCCTTAAATACTAATTACAATATGTTATGGTTTCTTCTATGAAGCTTCTATATAAAGGTTAAATTTCAAGAGTCTTTCTTTATACTTCCTTCTTTTAGTTCATGTTTGCTCACTTCGCTCTCACTATCACTTGCACTGTGATTTTTCACTTTTGTTATTGTAACACATATCTGTACTAGATCCTTTAAGCACTAAAATGTACATATATTTTTATATAAATCCATTGCACTCTTTAGACAAGTTCTTTCTTTGTCTTTCTGTGATAACTATCTATACATTTAAATATTTTAACAAATGTTTTACAAAGTAAATATTCTGTTTTCTCTCTATGCGGAGATGAACATTTTAACAATCTTTCTGAAGCTGTTTTTGTGAGCTCTATACAATATATTTTTAAGCTCTTTGTAGTATATAGCAATTCACATTCTGCATTTTTCATGAATATGTAAGTACCTGACCAATGTATGGTTTTCAAGTAAGCTAACATTTACATTTTATCTCAAGGCTGATTAGGCGCCAATATACAAATGACACTTCCAATTTTTCTTTTACATTAAATCAAGGTTCCAATGCACCACAAGGTTTCTTGTATGGTCGAAGGAGTTGTTTATGCCATCTTCCCAGACATTTTTCATTTTTAACATCTCTTAATTCATAGGTATGATAACCAAATTTTGATATAATTTCTGCAGGACCTTTATATAACAATTCCATCCTTTTGTTCCTACCTCTCAAGGCACTTGATAACTTATGGTCTTTAACTAGTACCCAATCGCCTATCTTAGGTTCCCATTTATGTTTTCTACTCTTTTTCTTTAATTTTCGCTTCTCTGCCTTTTTCTTGATTCGTTCAAAAGCAATTTTCGCTCTTTCTTCTTCACTTAACTGAATGTCATTAATTTTCAGTGTTTTTGGTTCCCCTATCAATATTGGTTCTGGTTCAATTCCTAACATTAATTTTATTGGTGCAAACCCAGTAGTTACATTAATGGTGTGATTGATAATCTTTTCTATCAATGGACAATATTTCACCCAATCCTTGTGATTATGATGTGTAAGTACACGTAAATAAATTCCTATATCTCGGAGGACACGTTCTGTTGGATTCCCTGATGGAAAGTATGAGGAACAATAATTTAGTTTTCTCGAGTCTAATGTCACCCTGATCTTTCCATTGGCCTTATTTACAATACATAGGGGATTCACAAATTCTGAATTCGAAATCTCAATAACCTCATCTTCTAACATTGACTTTATAACTGCATCTACCTCTTCTCTTATTGTACTAGGGATAGCTCTCGCTTTATGTGTAAAAGGTTTGATGGGTATCATCTCAAACGAATGAGTATAAATATTACATTTACCAGGTTTCTCAGAGAATACTTCTTTATTTCGGATTAATATTTCAAACAGTTTATCCCTCTGTTGTTCATTTAGTTGATCAGCCTGAGTTACTTTTTCCCTCAACAATTCTTCTAAGTCTTCACTACTCTCCCTATCATAGTACCTAGTTGCATCAGAAACCCTCAAATTGTCTATGAAATCATTTTTATCCCATTCTACATTTTCTTTATTATCGACAATGTACTCTTTGACATTTACTTCAGTTAATTCCATAGCTCCTACTTTAACATATTCTACAAAGAATGTATCCCCTTGGATTTCTTCTTCCTCTTTTTCTCTTACAATAGTTTCTGAACTACTATCTTCCACAAAAGGCACTATAATGGTCTCATCTTCAACTTTCATTTCTACAATCATGTTTTTAAAATTCACCACAGCTTCCCAGGCATAAAGACAATCACAACCTATTATAATATCTGTCACAAGTCTTCCTACAATCAGAAATAAAATTCCAAGTATTCTCCCATTTATTTCAATATTTATCATTGCTTGAAATTTTACTCTCTCTTTTCGTTTTCCCACAGCTAGCGAGCAATATATCCCATTAACTGGTAAAGACATTACTTTAAAACCACTACTTTGTAAATTATCATAAAAATTTTGTGAGCATACTGTGCTATTTGATCCCGTATCTATAATTGCATTGTATTGTTTTCCATTTACTCCAATTTTGATTTTAGGTGGATCTCCTACTGTTTCGTTTTCGTCGATTCTATTTTTACATTCTCTTTTCTTTTGTATCATCATTTGCCTTCCAGGACTATTTATTTCCGAGTACTTATCACAATCATTACTAGGATACCCAGTTCTCACTGAAGGCGCGTTTGACCGGGTCTGGCGTTTCCCTGATTTTTAGGTATGGCTCCTGTACTATTTCCCGAATTGTTACTTCTGTTTTCCTGCATTAAATCGGGGTTACTTCCTACCATGTTTTTGACCGTGTTAATGGCCTCAACCATTTCTGCATTTTCGGGGGAATTTCGTCCACTAGAATACCTTTCTCCCTGTCTTGGTGACCTCGGTCTAAACTCATTATCTCCGTTTGTCCAATACCCATCATTTGAATTTCTACTATGTCCAAAATAACGGCCCCGTCTACCTCGATCAAATCTATTTGTGTTCATATAATTCACCCTTATATTTCTTCCCCTTAGATTACCATTTCTATTTTGGTGATGCCCTTCCTGGTTATATCTACCTTGATTTTCCCACCGGAATGATTCCATCCTTGGTACTGGTCCTTTATATCTTTCCCTAATCTCACTTCTATTCTGATAATACTGTGCCCCTTGCCCGAAAGAATTTACAGTTTCTTTTCCTTCATATGTATTTCCAAATGCGTGTTTTGGCTTATTGACTTCTAAGGCTGATAATAATTCTATCATAGCTGCAATGCTATCGGGTCGGGCTATGATTAGGTAATGTTGAAGTGTTTCCGGAAAATGTGGAGTAACTATATTTATTAGATCTTTTTCATCCAAGGGAGGGTCCAACATCTTCGATTTTCTCGCTATTCTCATAAAATAGTTTACCATCGATTCCTCCGATCTAGGATTAAATTTTCCATTGCTTAATTCAACTCTTATATTAGCCTGCCTACTAGCTCCCCAATATCTGGTTAAAAAGATGTTCCTAAAGGTCCTGTAGTCATTATTGTTACCCATAGAAAGGCCTAGCCAATTAGCAGCATTACCCTTTAGACATTTTCTTACTATCACCATCTTGTACTCCTCTGGTATACGTTTCACCGTGAAGTACTCTTGTAACCCTTCTAAAAAGGCTTTAGGATCATCTGAATCTTCATTTTCAAAAACTGGAGGTGTCATTTCATTTAAGACATGGTTAGGCCAATGTAAATTTGAATTGTCACCTATCCCTGAGCTATTTCCGAGATCAGAATGGGAATTACTGTTACCCCTATTTTGCATCGAAATGTCAGCTGATACACCTGGTATTGCCTCGTTTCTTGCAACTTCATTACTAAGATTGTTGTGATTACATGCATTTTCACTTAATTTCAAATTTTCTAAGGCCTCTTTTACCTGAGTAATTTCTGTTACTACTCCTTTTATTTGGTCTGTAACATCCTCCAAATTTCTAGCCTGCCTTTCATTTTCTACATCAGATCTTTCTATTCTAACTTTACACCCCTGTAACTCTTCTCTAATTTCTTCCCTGTCTTTATCTAACCTTTGTACTACCTCTTCCCTTTGTTTGTCTAAACTATATGTTACTCTTTCCCTTTCTTTATCTAATTTTTCACTAACTTGTTGACCTAATTTCTTTTCAGAATTCTTTACTTCTTGCCTTATTGTCTCTAATTCTCCCTTAACCTGTTCTCTATTTTCTTTTACTTCACTACTGACTTTATTAATTTCCTCCCTAACTTCTTCCCTAAAGGTTTCGAAAACTCTCCTCTGATTCTCCAATTGCATTCCCAATTCCTGTTGTCCCTTTTCTAATTTCTGTCCTAACTCTCTACTAGTTTCGTCTATCTTACTCATCTTTTGGCTTAACTCTGTTCTTAATTCTTTACTATTTTCATCTATCTTTTGACTTAACTCTGTTCTTAATTCTTTACTATTTTCATCTATCTTTTGACTTAACTCTGTACTCATCTTTTGACTTAACTCTTTACTATTTTCATCTATCTTTTGACTTAAATCTGTACTCATCTTTTTCATTATCGTTTGAAACATATTCTCTATTTCTGACATAAATGCTGGCCTTTCTGAATTACTACTAAACATTTCTGCACTACCTCTAGGTGTTTCTCTAACGTTCTGATCTTCTAATTCTTGGCATATTCTGCTACCAATTACATTCCGATTAAATTCTTCCATCCTACTTATACTTTCCCTAATTTCCGGACTTTCAAAACCTCTAAACTCACTATCACTGTCTTCCATTTCTAAGCTATTTATATGTGTTTTTCTACTCACCAAAATTTTCAATATTTTCACTATTTCACTTTAACTGCACTTAAACTTGTTCACTACACGTTTCACAGATGTTGACGCGCTGGGCACCTTCTTGTCTGCTGGTTCGATGCTGGCTCGGTCGTCTTGGGGTTTGGTCCATTCTTTCGAAGCCACACGTTGGGAAGCCAATTTGAAGCTGTAATATTGCTTCCTAGTTATTACCTCGCCATTTGAAGCTGCAGTCGTTGGTGACGTGATGTTGTTGGTCACGTTGATGTGGTTTGGTGTGTTGTCTCCGGCTAGCTGAGCATTATCTCTTTATCTCGGGTTTGCGTGAGTGTAAAGGACAACCCAAGAACAACTTTGCAGATCCTTTATTGCATCTTTAAATGTTTTCGGGAGTTATGCCGATTCTATATGTGTATCTGTAGAAGCGTCTCAATCACATCGGCGCAGCACGAACTGCACGAACTCCCGTACTGCTCTCTGGTTGAGTACTGACTAGACGCTTCTCTCTTACCCACGCCAAGAAGACCGTTCGCTTCCAATTTGAATGTCATGACGTCATCCAAGAAAGCCTCGTATCCAAAATGTTATTTCCTTTTCCCGCAATTTAGAAATGTCCCTTTCTATTATAACATGTTCTTTTATGAATTTTGAATATATAATTACCTTTTTAGGATTAAACGATGTTTACTTTATATTTTATTAAATATATCGCGCGACTTTTAAGGTTGGTAGAACTGACTTTCGAACGTGTATTTTAAACTATGTGGTATGACGTCATGACTCGTTAATTTCAAACCAATAATGCGTTTATACTACAAATTTAACGACTATCATTTACTCATATCTTGCTCACCTTACAACACTTGCTACTCTATTATCTATTTATGTTATTACTCAATATTTATCGCAAATCTCAGATCCGGCAATTAAATTAAAACGTATCTTTTTCAAAAGCCCATTCGATCGGAAATCTAAATTTCGGTATCACTATAACAGCTTACTAGACTAATAACTGCTTACAAATAACAATACAAAATAACCATGTTTATGAAGGCATCAGGTCAGGTAAATGAGATGGCCATGAACTCATTTGTGTTGAACTTATGGGTTGAAAGATGATGCTTAACTTTAAACTTGAATTGTTTGTTTTAAGAGATTCCAGTTTCAGACAGTTAATTGCTAATTGATGGTCCCAGGTGTAAACACTGTCACATTAATAACCAGCACCAGTCAGCCTTAATCCATACTCCTAAACATTTTGTAATGTTGTTGTTAACTAATGCTGGATTTCTGACAATGAAGTCATTAATCCTCTTGCTCTCCAATATTTTTCACTGATGGATGGGACACTAGAAGTGGCCGGGCACATTTGAAGGTGGTCTCGATCCATTTCCTCTTGCAGATCACATAGAAGACAGAGTGGTGAAGAATATATCCCAATTCTGTTTAAATGTTTTGCCAGACAATCATGTCCTGTAATCAACCTAAAGTTTGCAACTGCTGTTTTTCGAGGATACTCAGGAATTACTGTTTGAATGTTTGGTAGTTCCCATCTTTTATTCTTTGATTTTTCATAGTAATATTTTGCAATAATTTTTTTGAATTCAGAGTTGACTAATCTTTTAGCTGCATAAAATGGTAGATTAACTATTGATTTCTGCACATTGCCGGTACCCTTTTTTGCAAGAAAATCAGCTTTCTCATTACCACTTAGTCCACAGCGAGCTGGTATCCATTGGAAGACTAGGTGTTTTTGAAGTGCTGTTAGATGGGTAAGGATTTTCCAACATTCTATAATTGTTTGGTTTTTTGGTGACAACTTGGAAGTAATTCCTATAATTGCTGCCCTGGAATCTGAGAGAATAACTGCTTGCTGAAAATGTAAAATTCTGTACAAAAGATTTTGTAGGGCCATTCGAATTGCTTCAATTTCTCCATCAAAGTTCGTAGTTCCATAACTTAAAGATTTGTAATAGGAAAAGAGGTGACATGTGACTCCAGCACCTGCTCCATCTTGGTTTGATATCAATGATCCATCAGTATAAATATGGAGCCATTCATGTTCTGGAAATCTAGTATGGATTTTCTCTAATGCCAATAATTTTAGAACACTAGTTGGAGTATCACTTTTCTTAACTTCTTCTGTCAGGTGTAAATAATATGTGATGTCTAATGTATGTGTCGGATTGACTTTAGATATGAAGTTTTCCTTTGAATTAGGAAGGTGTACATTCTTCCTGATGTCTTGAATTTTGGAAAGAAAGCTCTCCTGAGTCTTTAGTGCATATGTAAAATTTCTCTTGTGCCAAGTAAAGCTTGTTTAAAAAATTATTTGATCCAAAAATGTCTCTATTCTCTTGATGAACTGTAAACATGTTTATGTAAATATCTGTATGTGTAAATGTAAATATTTACTTTTGACAATGTCTGAAACTTGTATACAAGTCTATAGGCAATAAAGAATTATTATTATTATTATTATTATTATTATTATTATTATTATTATTATTATTATTATTATTATTATTATTATTATTATTATTATTATTATTATTATTATTATTATTATTATTATTGTTGTTGTTGTTGTTGTTGTTATTGTTATTATTGAATGGAAGTCTGATCAACTTTTCGTGTTGAATAAGAGCCGCTTTTTCTATTTCATATTCAATGGGGTATTGGTTGGTTAGTATTTCCATAGCTGCTATTGGTGTGGTTTTGATAGCACCTGTAATTAATCTCAGACTTTGGTTTTGAAAGAATTGAATTTTTTTTGTGTTTGCTGTTACAAGAACTTTGCTGCAGTAAGTAAATAATGGCTTTATATATACATTGTATGTTGTGTTAAGAGTTGCTCTGGAACATCCCCACTTCATTCCTGTTAGATATTTTAACAGTGAAAGGCGCCTCTGCTCTTTGTATTATATTTTCTATTTGTTTGGTCCACGTTTATTTGGTATCAAATGTAACTCCTAAATACTTTGCTTCCTTTGTTTCTGGTAATTGTTGACCCTCAAAATTTAGTTTTATTTTTAGTGGTTTTTTTCTTAGTGAAAAGATTTGGTAGTTTGATTTTGTTGTATTAACAGTCATTAAATTTTCTTTGGTCCACCTTTGTAAGTTGGTTAAAGATTGTTGCATGGTTTTTTCTAGTTCTGTACTTTTGCTTTTTGGTTTTGAAGTCCACATTACTAAGTCATCAGCAAATAGTGCACACTTCACACCTGATTCTTGTATTTGTTGTGGCAGATCATTAATAAATATATTAAAAAGTGTTGTGCTGAGCACTGCGCCTTGTGGTAAGCCACAGTGTACTTGTTTATATTTACATATATTTCTTCCATATCTGGTTGCAATAAGGCGTTGTGTTAGGAAATGACATAGCCATGAAAACATTGGATCTTGTATCCCTATTCTTTTTACTTTCTTTAGTAGTTTTGTTCTGCATATAGAATCATATGCACTTTGGAAATCAATAAAAACTGATAAATTATCTTCTTTTCTATTGAAGGAGTCTTTGATTTCTTGACTGAGAAGTAAGACTTGTTCATTTGTAGAGTGGAACTCTCTGAATCCAGCTTGACATGGGGATATTAAATTTTGTGATTCTGTTGTTGTTAGCTAATGCTGGATTTTTGACAATGAAGTCATTAATCCTCTTGCTCTCCAATATTTTGTTATTGAAGAGAGCAATAGCAGTAATAGTAACCGCTTTTTAGAGAGCACCATATTTTTATGTTTTGGCGGTCACATCGCTCTCTCACAACCCCCAGAATGTCTGGAGGACCACACCTGTCGTTGGTTTACGGGTCTCACCGACCTGACCGGGAGAATTATCAAAATAAATTCACTGACCATATCCTCTGATTACCAATCAGAGGACGTATTACATGCCATGACAGGTCAGCATGTTAGGGGTTAAGGTTTTATAGAGAAATTAGGTTAAAGAAGGTTAAAGGTACTAGTATGTATTACATTATATCTCTAATGAAATTGTTGAGAGATCATAGATGTCTCTACTTTTTAAATTTTTAAGTTTTTGGTTACTTTTTCAGTTTCAATATAAGTTAGTTCTCATTTTCTTTTGCTGGTTTTGTATCATTTATGAAACTCATTGAAGTTTGTACATGGGGGCTTACTTGTATGGGTAACTCTTACTGATTCTACAAATAAATTATTGAAATCATTTGGAGCTATTGTTTCATCCATCCCAATTCTGCTACTCTTACCTGCTAAGGAATTTATAACTACAATGTCACTTTACATTTATTATCAGAATTTTGTAGAAGTTTTTCATTTGCTTCTTTCTTTTCTTCCATTACCCTTGAATAGCTTCTATGATTGTACAAGCTAACACATTTGTTGCAGTAAATTTGTAAACTGTCTTACAGTATGACTATTTTTAGTTATGTCAAAATGTGCACTTATGTTTCCACAAATTATTACAGAGCATTTAAAATGAAATAAATACATCAGGATATTCTCAAGAAACCAGCTATCATTGCCATCTCATTAGGGTTACCAGATGTCCGGAAATTCCCGGACATCCCCTGCATTTTAACCATTTGCCCAGCATCTAGGGGAAATTTTTGAAAAGTGTCTAATGTCTTACATTTTCAGAAACTAGCAGTGATTGTTAGAAAATGAGCTGGCAAAATAGACATGAATAATTGGTTATTACAACTGCAACTGCAACTCACTATGGCAACAGAGCTACACCAGCTAGTCAAAGAGCATACTTATGCATAGTAAAGTTGAATGAGAGATTGACAATGCAGTATTTGTACTTTGAGACAAAAGTTTGGTATTTATTAGGGACAAATCAACGCAATGCTAATGTTGAAAGAGTATTTTCACCAATAAGAGCACAGTGGACAGATGAAAGGAGCAGATTATCCATTGATTCAGTTAGAGCCAAAACAATTGTGCTCTTCTGTAGATTACACTGGTCAGCAAAATTTAAGTTGTTTAATGTCAAAAGAAGTATAAAGGCTGATTCATACTGAATTTTGTGTGCTGATTACAAATCTTTTTGCAGAACCTTTCCATCACCCATAGTTTTTGTGTAATTGCATTAACAAGATTTCTTGTAATTATACAGTTAATATGTGTAACACCCTAGCTTGAGTACCTTTTACATGCCTAAAATGTATGTGAATTAGACTTTTGACTCTACTTTGCTTGAGGAACACCTCTCTTGAGTGTCCAGCAGTAGTCTGCCAACATATTTGAAGTCCATTTACACTGGTAGCATCTTTCCATTTCAGCGATGTCCTGATGGAAACACTCACCATGTTTGTCGCTGACAACACCAAGGTTCTCAGGAAAGAAGTAAAAATGGGAGTCCAACATGTGTATTTTTAAGGACATATTACATCCCATGACCTTGTAGTTCTCAAAACTCACTGACAAGTTCTGCATAATGTTCAGACCTGTGGTTTCCAAGAAAGTTTATGACGTTTTGAAAGAGAACCATGCAGTTCGTTCTTGCGTATTTAAAAGGCTTTCAAACTGCGAATGGTTCATAAGTTGTCTAATTTGAGGGCCAACAAATATGCCCTCTATATTTTGTGATTCTAGAAACCAATTTAACCTGTTTGACACCATTGTTTCCATCACTTTTGCTATTATGCTAGTAAGAGCTATTGGTCTATAATTTTTTATTTCTGATGCTGTTTTGTCTTTCTTCAAGAGTGGGACAATTATTGCTTTTCGCCATTCAGCAGGTACAGTGGTTTTCCAGGATAGATTGTAGAGTTTCAGTAGTTGTTGTTTTGCTGTTTTTCCAACGTTTTTTATGAAGTCTGGATGTATGTGATCTGGTCCAGGAGATCATTTTTTTTTTTAGATTATTTATTGCAATGTTAAAATTTTGAACAAAGATATTGCACTGAGTGTTAGGATCACATTCTCTTTCTTGTTTCAAATCTTTCTTAAATTCTTTACGTTCCTTTTTATTATTCCTTGTTACTTTATGTGAATTAGCATAATATTTATTGAATATTTTGGCTATGACTGCATCATTTACTAACATTTTATTGTTGTATATGATAGGTGTGCTGTTGTTTTCTTTCCTGTCCTTGAGATTTTTTATGAACTTATGAGCTTTGTTACCATCTGTCCTATAATCCATTTTTTCTAAGAAATTATTAAAATGATTCCTTTTAGGAGTATTAATTTCTTTTTTTAGTGAGGCACATTTCTTTCGCCATATTTGTGTATCCAATATGTTTTTTGTTTGTTCAGCTGTATTTCTAGCTATATCCCTTTGCTTTTTCAGTTCTTCTAACTGGGGGTTCCAAAAGGGTTTGAAATTTTTAATTCTTCCACGAGGAATATGTTTTTTTGCGGTTTCTAGGATGACTTTACAGAAATGTTTGTTCATATGATCTGCTTGGTCATGCAGCTGTGAGTTTGTTTGTTCTTTAAATTTATGTTCTAATTCAGTTTTATATTTGTTCCAATCTGCTTTTTTGAAGTTCCAATACAGATTCGTAAGACCTTGACTGTTATTTGTATTCTCTAGTTTTATATCAGCAATTACTGCTCTGTGACCAGAACTTGGATCTTCTACATCTCTCGTATAACTTGTTTTTTAATTTTTGAAACAATATCTGTTGTAGCTAACAAGAGGTCTGGGTTACTGCCTGCTCCAGAGTAATGTATGAAGGTTGTGGGATCTTCTTTACTATAAATCAGTTCAAAAGTTGTGGTATTCAAAAATTCTTCCACTATCTTCCCTGTAGAATCCACTTTTTCATAACCCCATCTTTTGGAATGGCCATTGAAATCCCCAATTATGATTGTTTTATTTAATTGGTCAATAAGTGAGAGATCTGGCTCATTCCTGGGAGGATTGTAAATACTGTATAAATGGAGATGTGTTTTGTTATCCCAAAAATTTAGCTTTATTAATTCACTTTTATCTGTGTTATCCATTTCTTTAACAATTTCAAAGGAGGATTTAATATCCTTTTTGACTCCAACTAATATTCCATACTTATCTGTCTATTTTTGGGTAGTAAGTGTAGTAAAAATCCAGTAAAATTGAAGTATTTAAGGTGGTCATTTGTTAGAATTGCTTCTTGTATGACAAAGATATCTATTTTATGGTCAAATACAGTTTTATTCAGTTCTACTCTTTTTGTTTGTATGAGACCACCCGCATTCCATTGTAGAAGTCTGATGTTAGATCTTCTATTAATATAATGTTTTGGTTCTCGAGAAGTAGTCCCCGCCTGGAGATCCGAATGGGGGACTATTTTAACTCCGGAACATTTTACCCCTGGAATCATATTTCATAATTTGATATTGAAGAGAGCAATAGCAGTAATAGTAACCGTTTTTTAGAGAGCACCATATTTTTGTGTTTTGGCGGTCACATCGCTCTCTCACAACCCCCAGAATGTCTGGAGGACCACACTTGTCGTTGGTTTACGGGTCTCACCAACCTGACTGGGAGAATTATCAAAATAAATTCAGTTGAAATAAATTATAATAGAGAAGATAGTAAACAGCACTCTTTGGTATTAGACCACATACATTTGGTTAAGCTAATTTATTTTAGCCACACTAATCTTAATAACATATTAACTTTTTATTGAACAATGTAACTTGTAATTGCTCATTGCTGTTAAAGATATTTAATGGATTAGGTAATAAATAGATTAGCTGAAATATTCAGGACTGTTTGTGAGATGAACTTCCTGAAACAGGATTCCAGAACTTCCCAGAGGAAATAAGTTTCAAAAAAATCCTGAAGTCTAAAATAGGATTGTTGCTATCAAAATTTTCTGAGTTAAAATATTCATAAATCCAGTTTTTTAGGTTGGTAAACATGCAAGAAGTGTTAAAATAGTGCAAGATATTTGTATTTGATTTCCATAGCCAAATTTCAGTGCATTTTCTAGTCCTCCAATTCTTGTTGCTGGTTTGCTCTAAAGAATATGCATTTTCCTTTAATATTACTAATCATTAGGGACACAATCATTTGGTGGATTGTGATGACATGAAATATGTTAATATGTGGTGCTGTTTTTATAAAGATTCTTTACATAGCAGCAGGAATAATGTTCTTACTGAAAGATGAAATAGTGTGATAGCAGACGCGATTCCCATCTACAGGGTTGTGGTAACAGAATGGAATGCATAAATCAATATTCCTTTATCACAACATATTTATTCATTAGCACTTCGTTATTTTACACTCTCAGCACCGTATTAATTAATCAAAGACTTTCACAATCATGATTTAGTAGAATCTACACAGGATAAAAGTTTGGTGAAAGTTCCATGTTCACACACTACCAAACACACGTCTTATCATCATGAGCATACAGACGTTAATGAAAATAGTCCTTGGCGTCTCTCTGACGCAACACTGCCATTCTTTTGTATTCATCCGCGCAAATAGTTTTTATTGGTTGAACACAAAGTGACAAGAAAACATTGGCTATCTTGAATATTGAAAAATAAGTCCCTGATACACCCAAACAAGAACTAGAAATTTATACACTCTTAAAAAAAACATTTATATGAATGATTTTCTATTGGTCAATATTCTGTCTCATATGCCCCTTGTTTTGTTTTTCAAGTTGTCACCTATATTTACAATCTTGAAACACAATACAATACTTCTCCCTATTCCTCTGATTCAATCACTTTGTACAATATTTTTTTTTTTTTCTTTATAGTCTTCTTCACTGTTTGTCTTTGTCTTTTGTTTTGGCATGATATAGCATGTCTTTATAAATTTCACATATTCGATTACTACACAATACATTCAGTTATTATACAATACATATTCAGTTATTGTACAACACATTTGGTTACTACACAACATGTCCAATTATTATACAATACATATTCAGTTATTGTACAATATATCCAGCTATCATACCACATATGTTCTGTTATTATACAATACATATTCAGTTATTACACAATACATATTCAGTTTTTGTACAACACATTTAGTTATTACTCAACATATCCAGTTATTACACAATATATCCAGTTATCATACAATACATATTCAGTTATTGTACAACACATATTCAGTTCTTATACAACACATACTCAGTTATTGTACATTTGACATTGACACAAATATAATTTAAGTGTATCATGGTTTATTATGTGGTTTTTGACTTGTATTCATTGCTATGAGGAGAGAAAAACAGGATACAAATTTTGAGCTAATGATTATGATCATGTTTATGGCAATATTTTACTCAGTTCTTTGCCTTCTTTGTCTTATAAGCTTATTATGTATAGGCAGGTTGTTGAGTCGGTTCTTAAACTCTGATGTTACTAATGGTACCATTTTTCTTAATTGGGTTATTATTCATTGTTGTTTGGTTCAACATTTCTTCGAGCTTAGCATTGGCTATATTCATCTTAATTCATGGGCATTGTTTTTCTGATTATGGTTTTCCTCACTTCACTAATTGTTACTTCTTTGTCTCTTATTTCTATAAGAGAAAACTTCTATACTTATAATTATTCTGTAATTGTATTATTTTTCTTCTCAATTTACCCTCGACATCTTTGTGTCGAAATATTATATCTTTGTCATCATAATTGATTCCTTTTTATTTTTGTTCCTGACATCATTATGTCAAAAACATATTATCTTCCGTCGCTATGATTCATTTCTTTAATGACAATCAGTGTCCTCATCTGTCTTTATTGACAATGCTCTTTGTGGTCGATATAGCCAATAACTATGTTGATTTTCTTCCTTGTTGTAATTCCTAATCTGAACATAATTTTCTATAAGTAACCCATTAAAAATTGTTATCTTCCTTCATCTCTACTACTCCTGCCTTACACATTCGTTGGCAAAGACTATTTGGTCCTTTCTTTGTATGGCTTCAATTTATTTTTATGGTATCTTCCTACCAACTTGCCATTTGTATTCTGTAGCTCATACGTGTGGTCACCCAGCTGTTTTGTTATGACCAGTGGTCCAGTATACAATAGCTCCATCTTTCCAGATCTCTTCTCAGATGCCTTGGATGCTTTGTGACTTTTTAAGAGCACTTTTTCTCCAATTTGTGGGGACCATTTCCTGACGAATCTTTTTACCTTGTTCCTCCCTTTTTCAGCCTTTTGCTGCAATCTTCTGAATGCCAATTGACATTTTTCCTTCTCTGATAATTCTCTTTGGGCAGCCATCGTAGTGTCAATGTCAATTGCTAATTTCTTGGGTTTCGTGTTGGTCATCAATTCGATTGGGGTGAACTTGGTCGTGGGGTTCACCGAATGGTTAATCACCTCCTCTATACATCCACATTTTTCCGTCCAGGAAGTGTGGTCTCTGTGGCAGAGTAGTCGGAAATAAATACTTATATCCCTCATGATTCTCTCAGTCGGGTTTCCTTGGGGATAATACGCTGAGGAATAGTACAATTTTATTCCTAATGTTTCTAAGGTGTTCTGGAATAACTTGCTCTTATGCATTGTTGCATTGTCCGATAGAATACATTTTATCCTCCCATATTTTGGGATGTAGTCCTTGACGATTTTATCTAGGCAAGTTCTGCTTTTAATGTTCTTAATGGGGTATATTTTGGTGAATTTTGTGAAAACATCAAACATGACAAAGATGTATCTATTTCCATCTTTCCCCCTTGGTAGCTCTCCATGCTCGTCAATACACACCAATGCATTTTTCTCGTTCCTTACGATGGATTGTGGAACGACATCATACCTTACATTAATTG
Source organism: Tenodera sinensis (assembly GCA_030765045.1). Classification (NCBI taxonomy): domain Eukaryota; kingdom Metazoa; phylum Arthropoda; class Insecta; order Mantodea; family Mantidae; genus Tenodera; species Tenodera sinensis. The sequence continues at coordinate 78,989,134 of CM060970.1, read as the reverse complement.
GCTTGGCCTTCTGACATAGGTCGCATGAGGAAATTAACTTCCTGACTTTCTTGCCAAGATGTTTGATGTACAATACTTCCTCAATTGCAAGCATTGTTCTCTCAGTACCAGAGTGAAGCATCGAGTGGTGGAATGCCAAAATGACCCTGTCCTGTAAGGAATTTGGTACCATCATTTTCCACTTCCTTACGTCGCGGCCATGCAATTTAAATAGGATGTTCCTAAATTTGCCTATCTTGGCTTCCAATTTTGGTATTATGTCGGGAACCTTGTCGAATAGCCTCTTCAATTCAGGGTCTTCTTGTTGTAGCTTCGCTATGTTTTTGAAGTCTTGTAAGATTTTGTTGCTTTCTTTGCTATTTATCTGCATGATTTTAATTTCATGGTATGGATTGTATATCGTCTCGGGTATGTGACTCTCCGACCTTAACCTTGACAATAAGTCACTGAAGATGTTCTCCTTCCCCGGGATATGTTTGACCTCTATGTCGTGTGACGTTATCTCATGTATGTACCTTGAGATTTTGGAGTTGGTTAGCTTGCATTTTTGAATGAAGGACAGGCTTACGTGATCTGTATATAGTGTCACCGCGCCCGATGCATCTAATTGCCGACAACAGCAGTGTCACCCATCGCATTATTGTCGGCACTACTGCAAAGGAGCCGAAGGAAAGAGACAGAGAATGGCCGCATTGTTGGGGCGCTTGCCGAAAGAGAGAAAAGGATAGATTCTTCTGGAGTCTTCTACTTTGTATCTCGCCGTAATAAGTGAACGTTCCTGAAGCTTCCAGAATAGTGCCTGGGAGATATAAATAGCGGAAAAGTGTGAGAAGAGCGGTCAGACGTATGTGAAGGTTGAGTAGTCGTGCCGACGGAGACGGACAGACGATGTGAAGCGTTGTGCCGACGGAGAAGAGTTAGTTCTTTGTGTTACGAATTCGGAGCCGTGCTGTTGGAGAATCGGAAAAGACTTTCTTGCTGTTGCAACGAGTGTACAAGTTACTGTTTACGGAAATAAAAGTGTTTCTTTATCTCGACTACATCTGTCTTCTTTACTTCACACCCACACCAAAAGTTACAATATAATTATTTTATAATGATATATATATTGTCTGAACTTTTGTAACGCAAAATGGATTGCACCTATTTCTAATTCGGTTATGCAGGCATTGGCTTCTATCTTGTTTAAAAATCTAGAAACTGTGGCAATCACATGTTTGTTGCCATCTGCATCTTCTTGTGCTAATATTGCTCCATATGAGTGCGCACTAGCATCGGTGTATACTAGAAAAGGTGAATTTGGATCCGGTCGTTCCAGGAGAATACTGTGTTTGAAAAGTTCTTTGATATTCTCAAAGGCCACCTGGTGTTCAGCGTTCCATTCCCACTTAGTATCTTTTTTCAACAGTGCTCTAAGGGGTACCAATTCCTTAGCGTAGTTGACCACGAATTTTGACTGGTACTGTAAAATGCCCAGAAACCTTCTCAACTGTTTTAAGTTACGTGGGGGTGGTATATGCTCTATGGCCTTGACCCTCTCCGGATTAGGTTGTATACCATCAGGTGTAATGATGTGGCCTAGAAATTCAGCCTCTTTGACGAAAAATTCACACTTTTCCAAATTTAGGGTCATGTTGCTTTCCTGGAACCTGGATAATACATAATCTATGTGATGTAAGTGCGACTTGGGATTCTTGCTGTATATCAAAAAATTGTCGACATATTGGGTTACAAACGTCTCGATAGTATCCCCAAAAACTTTGTCTAGAGCCCTCAGTAGTGCACTGCTACTGGTCGATAGTCCAAAGGCACATTTTAAAAAATGGTATACCTTTCCTTTGTGCAAGAAACAGGTATATTTCCTGACATCTGGATGAAGAGGAATTTGCCAGAATGATGCTGTCAAGTCAAGACTTGTAAAATGTTGACCTCCCTTCAATTTCGATATTAGTTGGTCTACCCCCTCAGGCCTGTAATGATCTGGCAAGGTATGTGCATTTATCTTCCTTGCGTCGATGGTCATCCTCAATTTTCCCTCTTTCTTGTGGACCCATACCACTGGATTCACGTAACATGAGTCCGACGGCTCTATTATCCCGTCCGCTAACATTTTCTGGATCACTCTGTCAGCTTCCTCCCTGATGGAGTTGGGGATGGGCCTGGATTTATGTGAATAGGGGGTGATATCTGTTACTGTAAAAGTATGTACGTACTTATTACACGTACCTGGCTTTTTATTGAAAACTTTCCTGTTTTTAACCAATATTTTCCTAAGTTGGTTTCTTTCCTCTTCAGAGATGCCATGTGCCCCCCAGACCTTCTCATCGATTAGCTGTGACATCGATTCTTCTTCATCTGTTGGTAGTGGTTCAGGTTGGTAATTGTCCGAGGTAACATACTCGTCTTCTGTGCAGATCCAATGGCTGCAAACATTAGTTTCCTCCTCGCTCGTCCAACCTGTTTTCTTCTTATTTACCCTTAGGTCTACCAACCTATTCTCGTGGAGATTGATGTTCTCCACAAAGAATTGTTCATCCGGATGGATCCCTGTCTGGTCTGGTTCCTCCTGGCATGTTTCTTCCTCCAGGAACTTCGCAGTGCATTCTGAGGCTCCTTCCTTACTAATAAATTCATGTAGGTTATAATTAATCACCGACCTCCAAAGGTTAAGCAAATCACTGCCAATGATTAGGGTAGCTGTTAGTCTAGGTATTACCAGGGCAATAAAATCGAATTTCCAACTTCCGATTTCTATTACCAGCCTTACCTGGTATTTAACATGTTCCTTTTTCTTGCCAATTGCCGTGCTGCAATACACTCCACACACAGGCAAGAATTCAGCGTTTCTTTTAGTTATCAGTTCCTGGAATAGCTGTTCGTCACATACTGATGTGCTGGCTCCTGTATCAATCATCGCTGGCAATTCGATACCCCATACCTTCAGCCTAATCATTGGTGGATTGGTTATTTCCTTTCTTTCACTTGCCTGTCTTCTCAAGGTACCTACATTACATTGGTCAATATTGCCCCTACTGCCACACAGGTCAACTTCCGGGACACAAAGTTGACTTGTACTTAGTTTTCCTGGACGTTGGAGGTGATCGTCGTTTCTGTATTCTGTGCAGCATCGGTCCTATCCGGCACATTTTCATTCTGTTCCTGTTGTCTTACGTTTTCGGTGTTCCATTGGTTTCTGCCCCTTTGACGTGAACCCCTATTGTATGACGGCCTTTGGCTGTTCAAGTATTCCCTACAGAATCGTATATGATTCACTTGATGGGTACGGTCTCCTGGTCTTCCACGATCATATCTATGCGTTCTGTATCTCGATTCACCCCTCGGTATCGTGTCGTGGTACCGCTGTCTTGTGTTCTCCATCCTCTCGCCATGATTATGTGGTTGTGGGAAATGGTGTGCCCCTCTCCCCCTTTCATGTGTACTCCTAGTATTTCTATGTTCTCCCTCACTCTGGTTGTTCGTAGCCGTGTTCCGGTTTAGGATGGGTGAGTTTGGGTGACCGTTCCTATGTCTATGCTCATTAGGCCGACCATTTTGTGTTTCGAAGGCTGTCAGCAATTCTATCATGTCTGCAAAATCTACTGGCCTCGCAACAATTAACCCTGTTCTCACTGTGTCTGGGAAATGTCTTGTTATGCTGGTAATTAGTTCTGCCTCCGACAAGTTGGGGTCTAATAGCTTTCCTTTGTTGGCTACTTTCATAAAATAATCGACTAGCGACAACCCTTTGGTTGGATTGTATCTACCTGTCGCTAGCTCTACCCTAGTTTGGTTTTGTTTAGCTGGGCCCCAATACCTTGATAGGAATAAATTTCTGAATGAGCTATACGACTCATGACCAGCTAGTGTTAACCTGAGCCATTCTAACGCCTTGTTTTTTAAGCTTTTCTTAACTATCATCATCCTAAGCTCATTTAGTATCCTTTTCACTTTAAAATATTCTTCCATCTCTTTAACAAAGAGTTTTGGATCGTCTCCCTTCTCCTCGTCAAATGTAGGTGGTGTGATTTCATGTAATATGCTGTTGGTGTAACATGTGTTATGTGTTGTGTCATTGTTTGGTTGTGAACCTCTTTCTCTGTATGGTGAGTCAACATTTTGTACATTATTCAAGTAACTCTCATCTTGTACATTACTTACATCTAAATCATCTTGCCTTTGTAATGCATTCACAACATCATTTACATTAGCCAAACTTTCTTTCCCTTTTTTCATTTCTTCACAAATTGATTTTAAATCATTCTTTATTTCTAAGTGACTCTGTTTCATATCATTTATAGCATCCTGTTGTGAATGCATCACATCATTCATTGTCTTAATTTTAGGAATTACAATTTGTTCTACAGTTTCATTAATAATGTCTTTCCTTACTACCTCAATCTCTTTCCTTAATTCCTCAGTTATTTCTGCTTTTACATTTGTAATCTTACAGTCTACACTTGCATTACATTCTGTTATTTCCTCTCTACACCTAACAATTTCTCCTTCTAACACAATCTTATTCTCTCTCATCTCTGATTCTATCTTTCCCATCCTATCTCCTACGATTTCTATCCTAGCTTCTAAGGCTTCCTTTGTTTCATTTAAGTTTTTATGTACTAATTTTAAATTAGTTTCCATTACTTTCATATTTTCCTTACACTCCTGTCTTCCTAATTCTATTTTCTGTTCTAAGTTCTGTCTTCCTAATTCCATTTTCTGTTCTAAGTTCTGTCTACCTAATTCCATTTTCTGTTCTAAGTTCTGTCTACCTAGTTCCATTTTCTGTTCTAAGTTCTGTCTCACTTCCTCCAGTTTCTGACCTAAACTTAGTTCTATGTCCTGTTTTAATTCTGCATTATTTTGTTCCATTTTCTGACCTAATTCTACCTTATTTTGTTCTAGTTTCTGGCCTATACTCTGACCTAAACTTTGTTCTATGTCCTGTTTTAATTCTGCCCTATTCTGTTCCATTTTCTGACCTAAACTTTGTTCCAGTCTTTCAAACATGATCATCATTAACCTTTGGTCTTTGCTTATTTCCACCTGTTCCTCACTTTCTGATTCTACCTGATAACTAGGCCTATCTGCCCCTTCCCCCACTCCTGTTTCTATCTCTTTTCGCGACATTTTAATTTCTTTATCCAATTCACTTAAGGTTAAAAGTCCCACTACTTTGCCGCTTCTCAGTAACATAAAAATGGAAATAAAATGTATGTAAAAACAAAAAATTTTGATCCTACTTCCTTTTCCGTTGGTTCTTCGTCCAGTTATTTACGTCTCCTGGGTAGTTGGCTTCGCTAGATGATCTCCGGTGTTTTTCCCACGTTGATTCTCCGTGTATCGATGTTCTGACGTATCGTTGATATCAAACGATGGTCTAATGGCGTCTTTTTCCTGTGCGATGGGATGGCGTCAGTTGGTGTTTATTGTAATTTCAATTTTCGTAATTTTGCATTCCATTCTAAATTCGCGTTCCACGTTGGGTAAGCCATTTTGGTGCTGTTTTTATAAAGATTCTTTACATAGCAGCAGGAATAATGTTCTTACTGAAAGATGAAATAGTGTGATAGCAGACGCGATTCCCATCTACAGGGTTGTGGTAACAGAATGGAATGCATAAATCAATATTCCTTTATCACAACATATTTATTCATTAGCACTTCGTTATTTTACACTCTCAGCACCGTATTAATTAATCAAAGACTTTCACAATCATGATTTAGTAGAATCTACACAGGATAAAAGTTTGGTGAAAGTTCCATGTTCACACACTACCAAACACACGTCTTATCATCATGAGCATACAGACGCTAATGAAAATAGTCCTTGGCGTCTCTCTGACGCAACACCGCCATTCTTTTGTATTCATCCGCGCAAATAGTTTTTATTGGTTGAACACAAAGTGACAAGAAAACATTGGCTATCTTGAATATTGAAAAGTAAGTCCCGGATACACCCAAACAAGAACTAGAAATTTATACACTCTTAAAAAAAAACATTTATATGAACGATTTTCTATTGGTCAATATTCTGTCTCATATGCAATAAAATGGCTTCAGAATCAATTCTATTGCAATTGTCTGCATAATTATCAACGTTTACTCTTGCAATTAAATGGGAGCTTTAATGCAATTCGCGAAAAGAGTGTTCATTTATGATTTACCATGAAATTAATAATTTATCGCAATATTTATTCATAAAATGAATGTGTATTTAAGATTTAACATGAAATTAACATTTCATTATGATGTTTCTGCAAAACTGAGGTTAAAAGATTTATTTCCGGAATAAAACAAGGTCTGTTTCACTTTTTGCAACATAGAAAGTCAGATGCAAGGTCATGGTCAAAAGTTCAAGCTTCGTGTGGCTGAAAGAAATACAACTATGTTTACAACAAGCAGGAAAGGTATATGAGAGTGGCAGGGAAGGTAGGTTGACAGATAACCAGTGGCACACGTGAGCATTCAATGAACGCATAGAATAAACCTTCCATGCTACAGCACCGCCACTGGAGCAAAGTGCCAGGACAACACCCCCTTCCCCTCTAGTGGTTTTCCTGCGCTCTGCAAACACACATAGGTTAGACTCAAACAATAAGTTCACACGTATTTCACGGAAGGCTGCAATAGACAGCAGGAAGCGTGACTTTAATGCCAAAAATGGCGGGAGTTTAACACTGAGTTTGTTTCCTGTATTGATGCACTGTGGAGCCAAGGCACATGATTTTACAGTTACATTCTGAGAGCTAGGTGCACACGTATACTTGAAAGAGTTTCCATGACAACGAACATTGTCCTTCATGGTCTAGGGGTAATATGTTAGCCTCTGGTTCCCTAGGTCGCTGGTTTAAACCCGACAGAGGGCAATGAATTTTTACGGGCATAGAAATCATTAGCATGGCTTCTTTCTGAAGAGAAGTAAAACCTGTGATGCTGTATCAGATTTATGGCATGTAAAAGAACGTCAAGCCTGATAGAGAGGTCTATGAACAAAATTAAGCAGTCTTTCATGTCCAATGTAGAATAGGACGATGAGAACCACAGTCTGTGTATCTATGTTTCAATTTCTAATAGTGATTGTGAAGGAGCTCTTTCAGTGTACAATATTCTGTTAGATAAGAGAACCAATATTACAGTAGGGAACCATGCTTACTTGTTATTTTAATGAACAGGCTACATATAAAATTTGAAATGTATGTGTGTGTGTGTCTAAAGTTCTGAAGTTAATAAAATCATTCTCCATCTGATTTCCCAATATTTGGAGATCACATCTTGGATCTTTAGACCTTCACATACTACTAGACAGTTTTTATCCATATCCTCTTCTTTGGTGCACAACATGCATAGGGGAGAGGTTACTAATTTTATCTTGTATAGACGTTTACCGAGACAATCATGGCCTATGAGAAGGCAAAAAATAGCAACAGTTGATTTTCTTGGAGAGTTTGGGATTGAACTGAATTTTTTTTTCAGTGTGAATGTATTTTTTATTATTTGCTTAATTGACATGAATAGGATTTTTTGTTTTACTTTACAAATAATTTTGGATCCTTTCTGCACTCACATTCATTGCCAGTTATTCCACAATGAGCAGGAATCCATTGGAAAAATAATTTTTTATGTAATTTTTGTAATTGGATTAATATATTATGTATTTAATATATTTTTGCAGTTTTCGGATAATTTGTTGATATTATAGCTTGAATTGTGGCTTTGGAATCAGATAAGAAGACTGTATTAGTAAATTTGTTCATCAATGAACTCTAAAAGCCAACGAAGCATGTTGTATCTGATGCCAATTTCTTGTAGCTTCTTAATGAAGTTGTATCTCCAAACATTGTCATATGGTGATTTTAAGTTGATAAATACAGCTAAAACATTTGAAATGTAAATTATAACAGTAATATTTGGTATTTTATTCCACCACTTTTATCCTGCTTTGAGCCTTCTTTTTATACCAACATTCACAAATTTTATTCACCATAAAATTGTGGCCCTACTAATCATTTACAGTCATTAATAATTAACTAATTTCAGTGTTATAATTTTACTTGATTAGAATATGCGCTAAAGTAAATTCAAACAGTAGTTTGAGAATGAGAATAAAGATTCAGACAAATTGCTTGAACTCTTTGCAAATGCATCACCTGACAGGTGATAACAGTGAGGCAAAGTTTGGATTGTTTTACTGCATCTTCCACTAATTGCAAGTGAAGTCTATTAACATGAAATTCAACCCATAAGAAATGGGAGGAAGGCAGGTCTAGTATAAATGTTTTTTTATTAAATCTTTATTTATAGTCGGTTGGAAAAAAAAAAGGAAGAAAATAGCAATGTCAAGAATTTATTCACTCTGTTATGTTAATTATTTTTATTCCAGTAGTTGGATACGGAGTTCCAAAAAGACCACATTTACAGAAAAAGAAAAAATTCCTATCGAACCTGCTGATACTATGATTTGTAGGTAAGTATGCACCTAGCTTACTGAAAAATGACACACATTAATATATTTTCCAAAAGATAGTTAACTTTATGGTCTCTTAGATTTCATAGAGGTTAAAACTGTGAACTTGGTTTGGTGATAGTGATGTCTTTTTTGCAATCTTAGAATACCTAAAACTGTCTCTGGATAAATAATATCACATACTTACATTAACAGGACTGTTTTGACCTTCCATTTTGTTATTTTCAAATGATATAGATGCTAATAATAATTTAGATTGATATATAATTGCATATTCTATCCTTTGAATGTAGATGCAATATTTTACTGTTGTCTTAGCATACAAATAAAAGTAATACATAATACACATTTCAGGCGTAATCTAATATTCTTCATACACATGATCATACCATGCTCTCTACGCCATAAGCGGCAACATCGCCTCTCCCTCAATGCGAACTGTCAATCCATTTCTTGGTTGGCACCGACATTAAAATACCACATATTTTAGATATTTACATAACAAATAACATGTACACCTTGCATTTTCTGAGGATAGTCTAAGAAGTTCTCTTCATTCTGAAGAAATTTTGTCTACTTTTGTAAACAATAAGAGATAAGACAAAATATAAGCTCAATTAATTTTAGGTCTTTTTTAAATGTATAATTTATTTCATATAAAATTTTTAATGCTTTCTAATTTTAAAAGTACTGTTACTATTCAGTTCTTTCTCACAGTCATGCAAGGAGTATAGAATTTTAAGGCCAGCATATAGTCATTTGCTTTTAAATTTCTATGAATACAATTTCCTCTGTCCCCCTTGCAACTACAGGGAAATGTGCTATGAAACTTCTTTTGCAAAAAATATCTTGACTAACATAAAGTAGATGGAAAAATAAGCTTTCTTAAGAATAGCTTGTAGAAGCTATACAAAAATAAATGATAGTGGATCAAGACAACAATTTGAATATAACATAACACATGAGTCTGTGACCCTTAACCCTTTCAGTCCCAGTGTCCATGAATAATGGACATAGGCATTTTTGTCCTATTTGTAATACTTTTAACGGTTTTTTCTGCTATATTCATGTTATACTGTCCGTCACCAATTACGCATATGTATTTGAGATGTTCTGAATTGTACAAAATTATTTTTTTTACAATTTACATTGTAGTTTTTCTTTCTTTTTTTGAAAGAAAAGAAGCAAAATCCTTGCAATCGCAGTCAAATGATACTCTGTCATCATCAACGCATGCCATCACACCGATTATTTTATGTGGGCCCTCCCCATCCTTTACCGCAGGCACATTTGACTGCGGTTGCTGAGACTCGAACTCGAAGGCTTTGAGTGCATGGCCAGTGCACTACATGTCGCCTTCAAGTTAGTGGCCTGAAGGTGTCCCAAACCACCTAATCTAAACCACTTTCAAATTAGAGGAAGAATGGCATAAGTAGCAACGTAATTCCTGACTGAAAGGTTTGTTGTTGTAGTGTTTATCGCCAGCTTTTACTACTACGGCACCGCAGGCGGTGACACTGATGATACATGGAGTGAAGATGGAGCACCGGTGGAATGAGATGGCAGGGGAAACCGGAGTACCCGGAGAAAACCCGCCCTGACGCCGCTTCGTCCACCACGAATACCACATGCGGGTCCCTGGGATCGAACCCGGGCTGCCTAGGTGGTAGGCGAGCGTGCTAACCGCTCGGCCAAGGCACCGCCGACTGAAAGGGTTAAAGGTGTGTTTATAACAATATACATTTTTGTTTTGGACAGGTAATCATTAAAGTTGTGTTTCTGCCCACCAATTAGATGTTTGTTATTTTAATGAAGGATTACTGTTTCACAGGTTTGCACTCTGTGATCACAAAAGAAATGGCTATAAAGTGGTGAAGTCACCAAGCAAAACGTTATCTGTCGTATCTGATAGTTTGGGCAGAGTAATCCTCATAGACAACCATAAAGGTGTAGCCATAAGAATGTGGAAAGGTATGTGTGTTTTAAGATTAGTATGATGTTTAAAAATGTAATTCACAATCTTTGAAGGGTAGGGGAAAGATGAGAATGAACATACTACAGCTGATACTACACAAGTACAATCGATGTCTGGTTGATAATGGAGGAAACTAGCCTCTGAAACATGTTGCAGCAGATTTAAAAAGTGAGAGTTGTTTAGTATTATTAAGGGGACCAGGTAGTGATTTGGGCTCAAAAAATCAATTTTTTGTTTTTCATCTTTAAATAAACTAGAAACATTCCTCTTCAAAATAATATATAATATATTGTAAGGGTACTGGCACATTTAAGGCTTTAAATTACCCCATTTAAATATGGTGGTGTGCTGGGCCACGCTGGGTAAAGAGGGCTTCAGAGATTACACACTTTACTTTAAATGTAGTTTTCTGTAACTTGACATTTTTCAAACGAAGGTGCATTTTTTTCTCAAAACTACTGAACCTATTTGAATGAAAATTTTACAGTAATTCCAGAAGATATTACGTTTCTTTGTAATATTGTGTTGTGGAGATTTTAGCCTGTCACTCCCTCTCTCACTTTCTCTCACCCCCTCGTTCTCTCTCTCTTCAACCTCTCATCACTAAGTACATCAAGCCATAAGCAACACCTACAGGGAGGCCAGGAAGAACATCAGCATCTCTTAGCTGACGATGGAGACAAGATGTCTCTGAAATGCATTTGAGGAAACTCTCAAAAAATTAGTGAAGTTATTAGAGTGTATATGTCACATTGAAATAATTCTTTCTATTATGTTACTTCACTGTCTTTTGCCCTATATTATAGTAATAATAAAATTCTCATTTCTGACCTTTGCTCTACATCCACACCAATGTTGCCAAGCATATGTTCACAAATTTATTCCTATAGACACAATGGAATCCAATTTATTTAATATAATTTTGTGGTTGAACGACTCATTGTAGCAGCAAGTGGTAGTTTCTAATCACTTTCCAGTTCCACAGTGAACTTTGTGTTTTTTCCTGGATGTTTAGGAGCTTTAGTGCATCACCGATGTGTCTTTTTTGGGACTACCATTTTTGGATTTACAAATAATCAAAAACAAGAATAGATTAAACTTTGGTATTCACAGAAAACCAACGCAGACGGACAGTTACATAAAAGTTCATAATTACAATCCAAGAAGTAGCAAACAGGCAATCCTCAATAGCTTAACACATAGATTGGTGAACATCCCCCTTCCAACAGAAGAATACAAAGCAGCATATTGCAAAATAATTGAAATAGCACAAAAAAATGGCTTCCCCAAATCATTAGTACACAAAAAAGTGAAACGAGCAAAAACAAAAAAGTTACTAAAAGAAACTATAACACTCACAGCAGCAGAAACAAAAATGACTTCAAAAAAACTCACATTCCATCCTTGGGCCTTTGAAAAATTAAAAACAGTTTTCAAAGAACAGAACATTCAGCTAGCACTAGTGAACCACTACTCCACACAATCTACTGAACTCTAAACATCAAAGATGCCATCCTACCCACTAAAAAATCTGGCATATACCAAATTGAATGCAGTGACTGTAATAAAGTGTATATAGGAAAAACCAAAAGAAATTTAGAAATAAGATCCAAGGAACATTTTAGAAACATAAAAAACAAACAGTTGGAAAAATCAGTAATTGCCACTCACTTTTGGACAAAAAACCACAACATAATGCCAGAACCGAAACTCCTCAAACATGTAATGGGAAAACAAGAGCTGTCCATGTGGGAACAAATCTTCATTTTGAAAAATAGAAACAGAGTATTCAATTTCAACTTCACTGAGAAGAATATCTTCAAGTTCCTTGAACCATTTCCAGAGGAGACATCAGAGGAAACATCACCGTCCACACCAGGGATGATGTCCAGTTGATAATGGAGAAGAGTCAGCCTCCAAAACATGTTCCTGTAAATTATAAGTACATGTTGTGTAGTGTTATTAATCAACTCACCTTTTTTTTTAAAAAGTTTGGTGACTAATAGTTGCACCACGAGAAGGTGAGGGATCGGATCTTAGACTCTTGACCAGGCCGGTTCTTTCAAGTCTTTATGAAAGAAATTGAAGGGTCTCCTCCCTGTTATTGTTAACAGCTTTTCCGCAGCCATACAAAAAGTGTAGATCTCTTTAAAATACAATTTATTTCAAGTAACCTATTTTGTAACATTAGCCATTTTTGAGCATCTGTCCTTATTTTGGGGGAGGGGGTGTTGGTTTAATGCCCTGTAGTCAATTGATGGTGAATAAGTAAAATGTTGAAATGGAGCTCAAATGAAATTTGAATTTTTCAATACTGGGTCATGTTTTTTAAAGTGCTGTCACTGTCTATAATCTTCGCAAAACTTAAAGGCATATGGAGGCGGGGCGTACTGCAGACTCCAGCAAATCCTACGCTTGCCCCTCCTATCAGCGCTGCCGATAGTGGTGCATGCATCTCGCACACCCTTATGTACAGACCGTCTGCCGGTACACGCACTACGCTTGGCAACAGCGCTCTGCTTGAGCATTGGCCAGCGTTCACATGCCTTTAACTTTTGCGAGCGGTATAATAGTCCTCACAATGTTTTAAGACCCTGCACCTATGACAAAATTTGTAATGTAACTGTTTCTACAAAGGTTTATCTAGATTAACATGGTGCAGATAGAAAGATAGGCTTTCATAAGAATATTTCTTAGAAGTTATATAAAAATAAATGATAGTGAGTGGGGAAGGTCATGTGAATGTAACATATAAGTTCTTTTATCATTTTAGGTTTCCGAGATGCTCAATGTGGATGGCTAGAAGTTAAAGAAGACTCAGAAAAGCTGGGTAGAAAGTCAGAAGGGCAAGTGCAACATCCTCGAACAGCTTTGTTTCTTGTAATATATGCACCAAAGATAGGCGTAATAGAAATATGGGCTATGCAGCAGGGACCCAAAGTTGCAGCATTTAAAGCCAGCAAAGGTGGCAGGTAAGTGTCTTCATAAGTTAATGACAAGAATAAAAATCCTTCAAAGATCCATAATAAGAACAGTTAGCTGAAGATGTGGAAAACATTTAAATTACAAATGAGAGAAGTTTAAAAACATTTCATACCAGATATAGTACCAAAGAGGAGAAATGCAAAAGAATAATGTTTATCTTATTTATTTATGCCAACAAACTTACTGTTGGTGTTTTTAAACACACAAGCCATGTGTGGGCAAAGTTTAAGAGGTAGAACTGGAACTTAAAAATTCAATGCCACAACTGGGATTTGAACCACAGACCTTCCGCTTGCCGGGTGGACGCTCTAACCACTGAGCTATTGTGACAAACTGCCAGAATGGCATTAAATTCTCAAGTTCCAGTTCTACCTCTTAAACTTTGCCCACACACGGCTTGTGTGTTTAAAAACACCAACAGTAAGTTTGTTGGCATAAATAAATAATAATTACCATGTGAAGGTTATTTAATCCTGGGATATAAAGTACTTGCAATAGTAAGTCACCATTGGGGTAATTGTCTCTGATGTGAGACTGCCTTTGTGGTTTACCAGGAGAAATACGAACTGGCTTGAGAATTTAATGCCATTCTGGCAGTTTGTCACAATAGCTCAGTGGCTAGAGCGTCCGCCCGGCAAGCGGAAGGTCTGTGGTTCAAATCCCAGTTGTGGCATTGAATTTTTAAGTTCCAGTTCTACCTCTTAAACTTTGCCCACACACGGCTTGTGTGTTTAAAAACACCAACAGTAAGTTTGTTGGCATAAATAAATAATAATTACCATGTGAAGGTTATTTAATCCTGGGATATAAAGTACTTGCAATAGTAAGTCACCATTGGGGTAATTGTCTCTGATGTGAGACTGCCTTTGTGGTTTACCAGGAGAAATACGAACTGGCTTGAGAATTTAATGCCATTCTGGCAGTTTGTCACAATAGCTCAGTGGTTAGAGCGTCCGCCCGGCAAGCGGAAGGTCTGTGGTTCAAATCCCAGTTGTGGCATTGAATTTTTAAGTTCCAGTTCTACCTCTTAAATGTTTATCTTTTTTTCGCTTATACATAAAAGAAAATTTTGAAATTTCAAAATTTGTAGTATGTTCTCTTTTACAGGTTGTTATACACAGGACATGGTCTTATGGGTCTAAACAACATACCATTTCGAGGGGGTAACAATAGCCAATTTCCTTGCATATTTTTGGATCCAGAGGGTAATTTAAAGGAAATTTCAGTGCCTTTCCATTTTGCTCTCAGGTATATATTATCTTAAGTTTAGATACAAATAAACATGATATTTTAATTGTCTGTTATAATAGTACATGTCAGTTTGTATAACCAGTCATTTATTTACTTAGTCAATTCAGGAATGTATAAATGTGAAAGACTGTTATGTTTTGTAGTGACAAAAACAGCAAGCGTGCTCGTGATTTGCATCTCCTAAAAAAACTGAAGGTTTTTCTGAAAGAGGAAGAATATGATGATGAAAGACTGATAGAACAAGTGCAAAAGACATTGGAAGATCTGAAGACAGCCGAAATAAAATTGCAAGCTGTGGAAATGCTATCAAGCAGTAAATACATAATTCCTAATGCATTGCAAGTTGCAGTCAATGTCTGCATTGAAAAACTTACAGCGCAAGGCAAGTACATATAAAATTATCTTCTAAACTTTCTCTAAGGGCTTGTATTATGATCTCTGGCTAAAAATTGAGGTTTACTAACTTCGGTTATTGCTAACTGTTGGTCAAATGGAGTGTCCCATTTCATGAGTGCTAGGTAACTGCAGGCTAGTTAACCTGGGGTATGTTAACAACTTTGTGTGGTTAGCAACATTTTCATGCAGGAATTCACACCACCTAGGTGGAAGCTTGTAGCGTTAGATCTTCAAAATAAACTTACTGCTGTAATTATTATTTATTTATGCCAACAAACTTACTGTTGGTGTTTTTAAACACACAAGCCGTGTGTGGGCAATCTTTGAGAGGTAGAGCTGGAACTTAAACATTCAATGTCACAGCTGGGATTTGAACTACAGACCTTCTGCTTACCAGGTGGGTGCTCTAACCATTGAGCTACTGTGACAATCTGTTCAATACGAACTGGTTTGAGAATTCAATGCCATTCTGGCAGATTGTCACAGTAGCTCAATGGTTAGAGCACCCGTCTGGTAAACGGAAGGTTTGTGGTTCAAATCCCAGCTGTGACATTGAATTTTTAAGTTCCAGTTCTACCTCTCAAGCATTACTGCTATAATCTTCATGAGCCTACCATTTTATGTGTAAATGAAATCAACTTTTTTTTTATTAAATTAGTGTGGTGGGCTTTCATGGTTAATATAGATTGTTTTGGATAACTTGATAAAAGACTGGATGCATTCAGGAATTATTAAAGCGTACTTGCTGTTAACATGATTTTAAGTGGATTAGATAGTGGTAAATATTAAACTGTATTCATTTTGAAGCTAGAAGTTGGAAGCAGTGAAGTTCAACAAACTTTCAAGTTACTAAGCTACATTATAAGGATTATGCTGCTAGTTTATTTCACATCAGTAGGTTTAGAACGGGCAAAGGGGGAGAGATCATCAGTACCTGGGCTGCTCTCAAGGAGGGCTTTTGTCACCCACCCTGTGGTGTCTGGTCATAGATAAGCTACTGAATAAGAATCAACAGAGGAGTACATGCCCAGGACTATGCAGATGACATATTCCTTGTAGCAAGAGGAAAGTTCCCGAGACTGTTTCGGAGTTCATACAGAGCTCCTTACATACTCTAGTTGAATGGTGCAAGGAACAGATTTGTCTGTTAGCCTCTTAAAACAGAAATGATAGCCTTCTCAAGGAGAAGGAGGCTGCCGGGTTTAGAAGAGCCCCTTCTTATTGGGAAGAACTTGAAGTTAGACTGAATTGTTTAAGTATCTGGGAGTGATCTTAAATGCAGGACTGATCTAGAAGAACTATGTGGAATAGAAAGTGAAGAAGACATACAGTGGTGGGCTTGTAGGAAGTTTTAAGACCCTCAGTATCTTAAGTAGCATTGGTTTGGTGGCCTGCCTCTTTCGTAAGGACAGTAACTGTCACACTGTATTCACTGCGGCATATAATGGGGTTAATAAGAACTACTCTACAGTTTGTCTTGGAGATCTTGGTGCATCTTCCTCCTTTGCACTTGTTTGTGAAGGAGATTGATTGAAGTGCACATCTTTTCTAGACTCCAGAGAGATGGTGTTTTAAACTACCCCATCTCATGTGCAGGAAATGTGAAATGGATTTTGAATCCTCCCAAGACATATATATTTCCTAACGCTCCATCTTTTTGGAGTCTAAGGATACAAAAAGGGCAGATATTAAGGATGTCGTCTATTTATTTGGACTATTGGACTTGAATAATCACTTAGTTTAAAAGGCACAAAGGGCTCCAAGAGCCTATGTGCAGGTCTCTAGTGTGGCCAATCAGTTATTTGCCACTGACACTACCACCACCACCGCTGCCACTGCCACTGCCACCACCACCACTGCCACCGCCACCACCACCACCACTGCCAGATTCTCTGCCTCTGTAGTTATTTAGGTTAATGGAAAAGTAGATCTTGGATATAAAGGAATAAGTTGGTTGCAGAGAAAGTTTTGTCTCATTTCTAACATACACTAATACAGGTTGTATTAATGCTACTGTTGAAATATTTGAAACTGACTAGAGCAAGAGTGAAATGGTTTACCTGTATGACAGCTGCTAGATGAATTAGGGAGAAATAGGTGCTTGTTGAATATGAAGTTCAGAACATTTTGTTCAGGGATACTTGCCTGTATGTTTGTGATATTCTTTTAAATGTAACTAAATCTCACAGTAAACGTCACTTTTGACCAGTGGTTTCACTTTCCTATTGAACTTAATGTTTAAAATATTCTTTGCACAGCCTGTTGAGAAATAAAAGAATGAATATGGCATTGAAAGAATGCATAGCTTGAAATTGTGACCAAGAGGATATATCTCTTAGATACCTAAACCTATAAAGACACAATTTAAGGCAAATTGTATATTTTACAAAATCTCATATTTGCTGAAGTAAGATTTCATACCTACTCAAAATTACAACTATAGTCAGAATCAGGCTGTTCAGAGAACATTTAAGATACACATTTCATTCTTCACATTGATATCTCAAACATATATTTTAATAAAAAACATTAGAACCATTTTTGAGAGAGTAAAAATATAGAAAAGTTTTCCATGTAAAGCAGTTTGGAATAGGAGAGTTTTCCTAAAATTCATGTTGCATACTTGGAAGGTACTGAACTTAAATGTCAAGTCCCAGTATTTATTCAACCTTGTTTACTAATTCTGCTTCTTCTTCTTCTTCTTCTTCTTCTTCTTCTTCTTCTTCTTCTTCTTCTTCTTCTTCGTCTTCGTCTTCGTCTTCGTCTTCTCCTCCTCCTCCTTCTCCTCCCCCCTCCCTCACTCTGAGGGTTAGGGCAGAACAGTTGTTTTCTTCTTCCTCCCTCTAAAATAAAAATTGACCTGTTGAACTAATGGTTTCTTCTGTATCTTGTAGAAAAGTGATTTTGGTGAATAGAATATTTATTTTCCTCATATTTATAGCTGTATTGGGCTGTGTGCTGCTTTCATTAATGTTGCTTCCTGCAAAAATAAGGAATTTTAATAACCACCCATAAGATATCAAGGAAAGGAAGAAGCAAGTACAAGAAATAAATATTTGTTTGTTAACGATGCTGTCAGTTGCCAGGATTATACCAGCACTGCCAATGTGCCAAAATTTCTTCCCACAGCAATTCTTTTACATGTAGTAAATCTGCTCACGTGGGACTATCACTTTTAAGCACACTTAAAAACTATCGGTTTGAGACAGATTTGATCCTGGAATGCGCAAGTTCAATGATTAGTCAGTAAATAGCAATGGATCCTAAGACATCTTTTGATTCCTGATTTGGAAGTGAGGTTGTGTCATTAAAATTAAATTGTTTCATTGTGAAAATAAGTACATGTTTTTGTCATGGTTTACAGCTCTAAAACAAAATGCTTTGATGCCAAACATTGTTTTATCCACAGATCCAGAATCACTAGATCATGCCAGCAAAACACTACTTCACATGTCACATCAACTAGGAAAGTTGATATGCTTTTATAAATTTGTTCACAAACAACATGACATTCCTCCAATGTATAATACAGTTGTTGCTGATGAGCAGAATAATTCTCAGGTAAGCATTTTTCGCAAAGAATTTTAAGTTGAATTTTGCTACTAATAAAATCTTACATGTGTAAATAATACAATTGAACCTGCTTTATACATAACCCAGTTCTAAGTAATTCATATTTATACATACATTTTTATAGGTCCCGGCAAAATGTAATTTAGAAATGTGTTGATAGAACCTTATGTATACGTAATGTATTTGTACGTAATTCGCTGTTATAAATATTAAACGTCAGTGAAATACAACTGAGTTGCACATAATTATAATGAGCATAAGGCATATGCCATCTCAAAAGAAACTTGAGGCACATTTTCCTTATCTCTGTTGACAAAGATGCAAGCTGAGTGAGCTGCTTTTGGCTACAGAAACACAAGACAAGGAAGTTTGCTGGTAGAGGTGATTGCTTTCAGCACGACAATGTCATAGCAACAATTGAGGAGTAAAGATAAAAATGTTTGGTATCTGGTATTTACTGATTAACATTGGTTTTGTCTTTCAGTTCTCAATGACTTTACATCAGGCATGAAGAACAGAAAAAGGAAATGTTATACACCAAATACGAATGTAAAATTCACTTAATCCACACAAAACCAAAACCAAAATTGTTTCAGATTTAGAAATTGTTTATACCACACTATGTATAGCCATCAGTAACAAAATGAGGTGTATGTACTTAATGCAGGAAAAGTGAAGCAAGACAAACTAACTGATTTCTTTAAAGCAGGAGCAAGTTAAAAATAATGTTTTCTTCGTGCATATCCTTGTTTGTAAAGTTTACACATATAGACCTGCTGTATGGTTTTTTCTTTAAACAAAATAATTATGATGTATTATCAAAATCTCATTTGTAGGTAATTCTGAGTTACAAGTACTCCTGTCTTTTCCCCTTGATATATGCATAAATCAGGTTCAACTGTACATCATTGGAAAATGAATGACAGGTTAGCTCTTTACTTGTGTGACGGAATGTTAAGGTTAGGATGCTATTGTAATGCAAGAAAGGCAATACATGAATTGAAATGTTAAAATGCTTATATAAATGTGTTAATTGTTTATATTATTGTGACAAAAATGACAAAAGTCCAGTCCAGTTATTTTTTTTCCTCGCTTTATTTTCTTCTAAAACTTTTGCACGACAACAATGTTCTCTTTTGCTGATGTCAACACGGTGTACAGTCTTTTGTGATATTGCAATACACAGCTGTTTTTCTTTACTTTCTCTGTCTCTCAAACAGCTGACACACACATTCAAAACTAAAAACCGACTTGTGTCTCAAGCTTTTTTACTGTTGATGACATAGCCAGATTTTTCTGGAACTTCACCTTTCTAGAACTTGCAGGCAGCCGAAGATTCAGGAACAATATAGAGAACCCCTTTTTGTTCTGCCACTCTTATTGTTATCATTAGTTTCCTTGCTGTGTGTGGTGTGGGGACCTTGACCTTGAGTGTCTTTGTTTGTTTGCCAGCCTGGTATGTAGTGTGAGGTAGCTTGACCCTGGACATCCTTTGATGTGTGCCACACGGTTGGCATCACATTATGTTCAATAATAAATAACGTGCGCCGTGAAAGCTTTAAATCTTACATAAGAAATGTTATGTTAATTTATTTGCTGCCATCATATTTTAATATCTTGTATATTATTGTTTATTTATACCAACAAACTTACTGTTGGTGTTTTTAAGCACACAAGCCGTGTGTGGGCAAAGTTTGAGAGGTAGAACTGGAACTTAAAAATTCAATGCCACAACTGGGATTTGAACCACAGACCTTCCGCTTACCGGGCGGCTGCTCTAACCGGGAGAAATACGAACTGGTTTGAGAATTTAATGCCATTCTGGCAGTTTGTCACAATAGCTCAGTGGTTAGAGCAGCCGCCCGGTAAGCGGAAGGTCTGTGGTTCAAATCCCAGTTGTGGCATTGAATTTTTAAGTTCCAGTTCTACCTCTCAAAATCTTGTATATGTTTGAAACTGTAATCTAATTCAAATAGAATATTAAAGCATAACCTGTATTATAAGAAGTAAAGAAGACATAGTCATAATTACCATGTGAAGGTTATTTAATCCTGGGATATAAAGTACTTGCAATAGTAAGTCACCATTGGGGTAATTGTCTCTGATGTGAGACTGCCTTTGTGGTTTACCAGGAGAAATACGAACTGGCTTGAGAATTTAATGCCATTCTGGCAGTTTGTCACAATAGCTCAGTGGTTAGAGCAGCCACCCGGTAAGCGGAAGGTCTGTGGTTCAAATCCCAGTTGTGGCATTGAATTTTTAAGTTCCAGTTCTACCTCTCAAAATCTTGTATATGTTTGAAACTGTAATCTAATTCAAATAGAATATTAAAGCATAACCTGTATTATAAGAAGTAAAGAAGACATAGTCTAAAATAATATGATCACATACAATAAAAATATATAACAAAATGTCAGTGACGTATATTGTGGGCTATCAAAGCTATTACCGAAGCCCCCTTCTAAAGTAAACTAGAAATTAATAAGTAATATTAATAATAATTGCAATACTAGTCAGTTTCCCTCATGAAAAATTAGCGCGTTGGATGGAATATGTCCCGTTCTCTACTATTTAACAGAGGGGAGAATAGGGCTTCGGAATCTTACTGTCACAGCCTTCCCTTGGATATGGTCAAAGAGAGCTGAGGCCAGGGAAATGCAAGAATAAGCATACCAAGGCTTCAGAATCTCATTGTCGCTATACCCACCCAAGCATCTCTGAAATGTGCTGTGTGAACATGACTGGCTGCTTAGCAATAGCAGGTGGAGTTAAAAGCAAGAAAGAGTCTGTTTTTAATTGTGCAATTGTTACAGCCCTCAACAGCTATATTGGTATTAGTATTATTTATGCTCAAAATATAGAGAGCACAAGACAATTGCTGCCAGTGCTACTGCCTTGAAATGGATGAACAGTGCGTAGTAAAACATGAAACGACCATTCTTGCAGTTGAAATTTGAGGATAAATTAATGATAATAAAACAAGGAAGGCCTACTCTAGCTCTTCCGCACTTGCAGTGTGAGCAGTAGCAAAAGGAATAAGAATAAATAAGACTATAGATGACTTAGGATAATTTTATACTTTGCCAATCTAAATTTTATTAAGAAAAACCAGACAATTCTTTGTTTCTCTTAATGGTTTACAAGCATTTTCCTCATATTCCACTTCACGTGCATTTCAAATTACAAGTTATATACCTGCATATTATAATTTATTATCGTTCCATGTAGTGTAGTACAAATTATAAGATATAGTGTACTCATACTACACTTTATCTTTGGTCTATCTAGTAAGATAATACTGATAAAAACCGTATATATTTAAGCTAAATGAAACTAAACATGGGAATGAAGGAAAAATGAAGTTTAAAAAAATAAATACAAGCATATAAGCACAAAAATATAGTGTGGGCCTACTAGGCCCTGTGCGACCAACAGTGTTTTACCAGGGTGCGCATCTAACCCCTTATTATCCGGATTGGTAGGCCTAGCAATAGCCCAAGTCACAATCCCAGCATATGCCACTGAAAAATGTACTTGTTACCTGTTGACATGTGAATTGTTGAATTGTTGTTGTTAGGTAATGCTGGATTTCTGACAATGAAGTCATTAATCCTCTTGCTCTCCAATATTTTGCACTGATGATATTGAAGAGAGCAATAGCAGTAATAGTAACCGCTTTTTAGAGAGCACCATATTTTTATGTTTTGGCGGTCACATCGCTCTCTCACAACCCCCAGAATGTCTGGAGGACCACACCTGTCGTTGGTTTACGGGTCTCACTGACCTGACCGGGAGAATTATCAAAATAAATTCACCGACCATATCCTCTGATTACCAATCAGAGGACGTATTACATGCCATGACAGGTCAGCATGCTAGGGGTTAAGATTTTATAGAGAAATGGAGAGGTTGGAAAAATAAAGACTCCTTAGCCCTCGGGAACCCTAATAGCATCGGTGTCGGAAGAGAACAAGAGATGACCAAGGTAAGGTCAGATAGAAAAGTTACAGTGAGGAGCAAAACACCAGTAAGTGGAAGTAATGTTCTGCTCAGCTTGGGTACCTTGTGGTTGCTATTCACATATCCCCTAGACGGAGACCCCTGAGTCTTCGTGCAAAATATTGTACTCATCAAAATAATGTGTTTTTCCAGCATGCAACTTTTGTATTGTCTCAGACAAGGATTCAAATCAACAATTTACAATTGAGTACCTGGGTGCAACAAGAGCGTTAGCCGGCTAACGCTGTTATTGCATAAATGCTTGTATTGTGTTTGTCAAACATTCAACTATCATCTGTATAAAAATTAGTTCGGTACGACGTCACTTGATGGCAGGAGCTCTTTGGAAAGTAGATCACATGCTACACTTTAGTTGCACTCAGGACCAAGCCATTCATTGTCGCCACGCAGACAAGGTAAAGAGGAACGCAATAATTGATGAGTATGTTACTTCGGAAGAAGAAATTATCACTGATGACAATGAAAGTAACCATGTTGGGGTAAAGAGACAACAGAATTCCGAATTGTGGAAACGAAATGTTGCTAAGAAATATCAAAATTCTGGTAAGATGTATATATCCGAACGCACAGGAAAGCAAATACCAGCCAAGAAGCTCAAGCCAGTTGAATCTTGTTGCAAGAAGAGGTGTGTATTTTTTAATTTTTCTTTGCAATATCTTCTAGTGGACAGTTTATTTTCCTTTAGTTAGATGAAAATCAATTTAACAACTTCATTGTTGGCAGCACTTACCGGGCTGCCAACAATGACAAAGGAAACATGCGAATTTAAATTAATAATGCTAACATAAAATGATCAGAATTAGATATGGGTGAAGTTTTGCTTATTTTATATAGTCTATATTTTTTCCAATGGGGTAGTAAGGGGTAGTGATGCGCCTCCTATAGCCTCTCCTACCCAATTCCCATCCTCATCCTGCCCGTGATGCACCCTGCTTTTAACAGATGAGGCTCTGGGGACCGAATCACAGCGGTATAACTGTTTCATCTAAAATGGAGGAAATGTCATTTACATATGTGCTGGCCTATCACAGCACAACAGCGTCCCTCAGAGGCACATGAGGGGAAGGTCGGTGGATCTAAATACCACCTATTTAGTCCTCCCGGCTAGGTCCGATGGACCCATTGACCAACGATAGGTGTGGTCCCCCTTGCAAAATGGGGGTTTAAGTCGGGTGATGTAACTGCCACATTGTAAAACTGGTGCCCGTTAAGAAAACAGTTACATGAAAGCCACATACATGAATATGAGTCCTAAAGATAAACATTCCGGAGTTAAAACTGTCCCCCAATCGGATCTCCGGGTGGGGACATCTTTAGGCAAATTTCATCACAACAATTCCAATACTTTAAGAATTCTACAATGGAATGCAGGAGGCATGTCCCAGCCTAAAAAACAAGAGCTAATGAAAATATTGAAAGACCAAGATATAGATGTCTTCACAGTACAAGAAGCCAATATATCAGAAGAACAGGAAATATACTTTGAAATGGATCAGTACACTACACATATACTTCCAAAGGCTCGTCAAATAGCAAGTGGTATTCTTACAGGAATTAAAAGAAATATGAAAGCTACTATCCAAATCCAAAAAACAATGGAAGAACAAGATAAATCAGAAATAGTTAAAATTGAAGTATGGAAAAGTAACTACCACTATAGAATTTACAGTATCTACAATCCTCCAAACAATACACTAGATCTAAATTCTATTCCCATAGAACCCAAAAGTATTTTAATAGGTGCTTTTAATGCACACTCCCCTAGGTGGGGCTACAGAGGTATAAATTCAGCAGGAAGAGTCATAGAAGACCTATTAAACTCATCAACAATGGAATTAATATTTAATCCAAATGATCCACCCACTTACCTTCATTATAATGGTTCAGGTACAAATCCTGATCTTCTGATGGTGTCATCTGACATAATTGACAATACAAAAAGAGAAATAATAGAAGACCCAGGTTCAGGCCACAGAATCACCATAAACTCCATAAGAGGTCTAATAAATAAAAGTAACAAACCAAAAATTAAAACTTCTTGGAATTTTAAAAAAACAGATTGGTCCAGTTTCCAAAATGAGATAGAAGGGAAGTGTAATATACTGTTAGAATCAGAGTTCAAGTCAGATGAAATGAATAAAAAAATTTGTGAAATATTATTAACAGCAGCCAAAACACATATCCCCAAAGGAAAGTTAAAGAAATATAGCTACTTTTGGTCTCCATCTTTATCTAAGTTAAAACACAAAAGAAATATAGCAAGAGTCAAAGCCGAAAGAACCAAGTGTTCAGAAGATGTACAAAACTGGAGAAGAAAAGCAGCCATTTTTAAGAAAGAATTAATTACAGCAAAGAGGGCCAGTTTCACAAATTTTGTAGAACATATGGACTATAGGAAAGATGGAAATAAAATATACAAATTCCTTAATAAAACAAAATTATCAAAAAATACAACAGAACCATTAAAACATAACAACAAAAGCTTAACTACAGATAGGGAAATAGCAGAATCCCTTAACAAGTTTTATGCTCAGTCACAAAGAATACTCCAAGTGTATAAAAAACAAGATAAGGCTATCCAAAAAACTATCAGAGAAACTAATAAGCCAAAAGGTATACAAAATGATATTTTTATTCAGGATTTTAATGAAACAGAACTGGATTTAGCAATAGAACAATTACAGAACAAAAAATCTCCAGGACCTGACAAGATCCACCCAGAGTTTATTAAACACCTTGGCAGGAAAGGAAAAGAAATCCTACTTAAACTGTATAACACGTGTTGGAGAATGACTGTACCTTCTGACTGGAAAAAAGCCATTATCATCCCGATTTTAAAGAAAAACAAACCTTCAAACAATATTAATAGTTTCAGACCAATATCTTTGACCAGTGTTATTGCAAAAGTGATGGAAAGAATGGTGGCATCTAGACTCAACTGGTTCCTAGAATATTACAACTTAATTAATAGTTCACAGACCGGCTTCAGACAGAATCATAGTACAAGTGAAAATGTACTCCTATTAAGCCAAGACATCAAAGAAGCTTTCAATAGAAAGGAGGATACCTTAGCAGTATTCATTGATTTTAAATCAGCATATGACTCAGTCTGGAGAAACAAATTAATTGAGAAGTTGCAATCAATAGGTGTGAAAAGTAACATGCTTAAATGGATAACTCAGTTTATTTCACAAAGATTTTGTGCCACAAAATATAATACATACATTTCCAAATATAAACAAACACACCGAGGACTTCCACAAGGTGCTGTTCTGAGCACAACACTCTTTAACATATATATAAATGACCTTCCATCAATAATAAAAACTTTAGAAACCAAAATTGCTTTATTTGCTGATGATGTAGTCATTTGGACTTCAGGCTCTCCAAAAAAACCTGAATTAATTAAAGACAGAATAGAAACAGCCCTAAACAAAGTACATGAATGGAGCTCCAAAAACCTCATGACTATCAATGTGGAAAAAACAAATTATGAATTATTTACACTAAAATACAAACCAGTTAATATTAACATAAATTATAATGGTAAACCACTCAAAGCAGTTGATGATGCCAAATACTTAGGCATCACTTTCGACAGAAAGCTAAGTTGGAAAAAACATATAACAAACATCTCAGGAAAGGTTGAAAAGAAACTGCAAATCCTGAAAAGGTTAGCTGGTGCTAAATGGGGCCGCTCAAGGAGAGTCCTTAACACAACATACAAAATGTATGTTAAACCAAACCTCTTGTACTGTTCTGAAGCTTTAATAACAGCAGCAAATGCTAACATCAATAAACTTGAACAAATACAAAATCAGGCTCTTCGCCTAATCACTGGAGCAGTTAAATCCACACCTATTGATGCCATGCTTGCCTTAACACGGACCCCATCAATAACAACAAAAATAGAAGAACAAGCATTGCTCCAACACGAGAAAATGTTACAACTGCCAAACTCTAAATGGACAGAAGAGAACCTCCCCCCTTCAATCCTTAAAACTCATAGTAGTTTCCTAGAAAAGGTAACACAGATTGAATAAAAATTGAACATTCCTAATACCAGAGAAAATCTACTTATAAGAGAAAATCCATTGGAATTATTGCAACCTACCTTCAATTTGGAATTAATAGAGGAAATAAGTAAATCAGACACACCAAAAGAAATACAAAAACTTCTAGCTCTGGAAACAATCAATACTAGGTATCCCACAGGAGAATGGCTGCACATATACTGATGGATCCTCCAAGGAAAACCTTACTGGAGCTGGAGTTACATGTTCACATTTTTCCTTTTATCATTCTGTTGGCAGAGACACAACAAATTATGATGGAGAAATAGAGGCTATACACATTGCTCTCCGACAATTATTAAATCTTCCCTTAAATAAATTTAACAAGGCAGTAATTCTTTCGGATTCTAAAGCTGCAATTCAGGGAATATTTTCAAATACTACAAAGAAGTCAACAAAAATTAGAGAATGCTATAAAATGTTAACACAACTCCAAAAAGTTAAGAAGACTGTTCATCTCCAATGGATTCCAGCACACTGTGGAGTCATGGGGAACGAAGCTGCAGACTCACTTGCAAAGAAAGGCACAACAATAAAACAAAAGTCTAAATTCAATTTCTCATATTCCTCAATAAAACGCTTGATCGTTAAAAAATTTTCTCATTCATACCTACAAGAAATAGAAACAAATGCCAAAGATAAAAAATGGGTTACACTACTTTCCAACCCAGATATAATCCCCCAGAGACCAAGGAAAACAGTGGTTGCAGCTTTCCGACTATTGACAAATCACGACTGCTTAGCAAGTCATCTCTACAGAATAGGTATCTCAGCCTCACCAATGTGTCCTGTGTAACGATCCAGCAGAAATGAATGAAGACCACTTGAAGACCTGTGAAGCATTAAGATCAGAAGAAACTACAGTTCAAAAGTATTGGAAAGCACGAATGCTAATGGCTTCATTGCCAGATGCAAGGCACTAGAAAACAACATATTTTTTCCAATTTTATTCTAGGTGTTGTCAGAGTTTACAAATCGTTGAACAGGAACAACTGTTCGTTAAATTTTGGGGCTGCAGTGACAAAGTACTTCAGGATGCGATCTTGATGGGATACATAACAACAAAAGAGAAACAAACAACATCTGTCAATACTAAGGCACAAAAAACACGGAATGTGTGAATAATGATGTCCCAAATAAAGTGTCAGATGTTGAATGAGAATCTGAGGCCTAAAGATTGTTCTGTAATCCTAAATGTATTAAAAGTATAACAATTATAATATAAAAAGGCTGAACAGTATACATTCTATGTAATAACAGCGTTAATTTTGTTCCTATATATGTCAATATTTATCTTTGTATTATTAAATTTGAAAGGATGTCATGACAAACTGTTAGACATTTGCATATTATTGATAATAAATCTGATTCTCAAAGTATTAGTGTTTTATTAAACGATTCCTACAGTTTCAAAACTTTGAGACCATTTATCTCAACATGGCATTTTTCCACTAACACTCTTGTTGCACCCAGGTACTCAATTGTTGAATTGTAACTATCAAGAAAATTTTACAAACTTTAATATATAGTTTCAGCCTTGCAGCCAACCAGATATACCATTAACTTGCTTCATGTGAACTTTTATCAAAATAGTTCCTAACATATATATAATCTGAATTTACTGATGGCAAATTCATTATTTTAACTACCTACATATTGTGAATATGATATAAATATAAATTTGAGTTGTTAATTAATCTGTGCCTTTTTTATTTTAGCATGTCATCCTGTAAATAGAAAAAGTTCTCAAACACAGAAGCATTTACTGTTGTATTTGCCATTAGCAATACTGCAACACAAATAAAGTAACCAAAACAGAAAGAAGTAGCTCCTACATAATGTAATGGTAAAACACTAGATATTTTGCCACCCTGGTGCTCTCATTAGATTAACTGTTTGAACAAAGTGGATGGGAACTCAGATATCAGTACATAAACTACTTCTATTATACAGATTTTATTGCTACATATGACTTATTACAAATCTTCAACATTCTTTCAGCAGTAATCCTGAATTTAGTTCTGTTTGGTTGAATTGGCATTAGGTAACTGATATTATACTCTCAAACATGCCCACATGGCTATAACCATGGCAAACAAGATAGACAGGCTATGGTGTGAATCGAGTTACATAGTAATCCTAATCTGATACATGACTAACATTGTATACCATTGTGATATAACTGTATCTTTTGTATGAATTCAATGAGAAATTGTTTTGGTTGTTTAGAGTATGAGTGTATTAGGCGATTGTGATTTTACTGCATTGGGCCATGACTGGACTAGAGAATTACATCACTGCAGTTTGCACTGTAGCCTGTCTATCTTGTTAACCATGCCTGTAACAGATTTTGTTCATATTGAAGATCTATCTTGATTAAAGAGAAATTACTCAAGAGCAGAAATCAAATGTAGTATCACTCACATAAGTGACATGCTTAATCCAGATTCTAATTTCAAATGTTTAAGCGCTTCAGTTCTATAGATTGAGTAACATAATCATTATGACAATTTCCCAATGTACAGTAATATGCTTGAAATAGCATTTTGTATTAAGGAATACTTCTTTTACTATGGTGGAGATATGTGTGGGATATACAAATCCGATGCCAGAAATTCACTGTTAGATTGACATTGGTGGCCTCTGTAGAATGTGCTGTGGCTAGAGCTAGGAAGTTGAGGAAAAATCCTTTTTTACTTTCTGTACTACATATAGCAGGTAGAGGAAGTATTGTACTCCACCCAAAAATTTGATGTCGAAATTTCACCAGAAATATAAGTTTTGAGGCCCCCTGAATCCAAAAAGAAAGGCATTTTAGAAAAAGGTCCATATGTGTGTGTCAGTTTGTGGACAGCACAACTCAAAAACGAAAAGTTGGTTAAAATCAAAGTTGGTATTTACGTTTAATATCTTTCAAGGATGCGACATGAAGATTTTGAAGAAAATCCACCCTAAACTACCCTTTACATGGAAAATTTTTTGAAAATTTTGACTTTCTTGAAAATGGCTCTAACGATTTTGTTTAAAATGTTTGACATATTTTTATGGCAAATAAAATGTAGATCTTGAGTTTTCTGGTTATAGCTCATGTAGTCCTATTTACTTTGGATGACTTTTGCATAACTGGTAAACTGTAAGAGATAGACCAAATCTTACTATACAAAAAATATAGATCTTGCTAAAACACACATTTTATTTCTAAATTAATTTTTGTTGTTGAGTGAACCATTTTGGAGATATTCCTTGTTATTTGTGTGAGTTTGGAGAACTTATACTTCTGTTAAATGGAACATCGTTATTCATTGTTTTATATGTTAACTGTGCAAAGGGAACGGAATTTGATAGCTTTAAAAGACTGGACTACTCCTTAAAGTCTACTGTATTCCCATATTCTCCTTATACCTACAAGAAGATAAGATAATAAGATAATTTCTGAAAATTTTTATCTCAACTAAGATGAAGAAGATATAGAAATAAGAGTTTGTAAGAATGGTTAGTACAAGAGTAAAGAAAGTCATGTGAGATCAACACATAAGATTTTTTGTCTAGCATCTGAAGAAGGCCCAACATAAAATATGTTCATTATGGTTCATTACAGGCTAGAAAATGGTGGATTTTATTTAATATTTTATTTTAATATTGTGAGGTAAATGTTAGTGCAGAAAAGTGGTTCTATGTCCAGCAGCATATTGGGCATGAGAAACATGCAAAAGCAGCATCCTAGGCCATGGAGAAAAGAAAATCACAACTTCTATTAGGACAAAGCGCTAATGAATATTCTAAGTAAAATCCATTTTACAAAGAGCTTTAGTGTGAATATTCCATTAGCAAAGATAAATATGGGTCGTCTCCTTAGCGGAATGGTAGTGCTGCTGCTTACCAAGTGGGAGACCCAGGTTCGATTCTCAATTCCAGCGTGGGGATTTTTTCCCAATGGGACACTTGGTCCGGGATGCACTCAGCCTTGTGAGGTCTCTAAGGGGCCAATTGAGGAGCTACTTGATTGAAAAGTAGTGGCCCCTGGTTGAAAAGACTGCATAACTGGCCAGGAGTGACTGGGGCGCTGACCACATCCCACCTCCAGTACTGCACCCCACTCATGATGCCTATGATGGATAGAGGTGGGGGATGCAGCAGAGAGGCGGTAGGTCCTGGCCCAGATGGGCTTTTGTCCAAGGGGTTATGTTTAAGATAAATATATAATTGAAACTGAAATTATTAATTAATTTGGACTGCCTCTTTATGTCCATTTTTCCAGCTTTTAGTTTTGTTTAAGTTTTTAGGTGTTTTTGAAGGTGATTTTTGGCACTTTATGAATCTTCAACTTCCAAGCCCTAGTTATAGCATCGAAGGATGACGATCCATGGATTGAATCTCAGGCATGTCACAAAATTTTCATATCTGGTTTTCTTTCTAATCATAAATTCATATTTTGGAGGTTTAGTGGTAAAAAAGGATTGTCTAAAAATTTGTTCTATTAAATTAAAAGTAAAGTAAAATTATATTTATATTTATTATGCATTGCAGGCACTTTCATCATTACTACATGCTCCAGAAAAAGAAGTTAATGGATTACTGAAACTGGTGGCCACAATTGATTTTGTGTCTGCCAAAACGCCAGCGAGTGCTGAACAAAGGGTCACTTTTAGAGAAGATGGAAAAACTGTTTTTGTAGAATTTCTCTCTTGTTTTGAATTGGGGTCCCCTGTTGGGCAGCAAAATGAAAATTCAGCTCTGAAGCTGAAAAAGAGCATCACAGAGGACAAACTGAATCGTATAAGTAAGTCAGCAAAATTATAAGTCTTATATGCTGCTCTGTCATAACATTTTATTTAAATAAATTGGAATGAGAATATAGGAACACTAATACACTTAAGGCAATGTCATGGGAAAGTTCCACAATTTTCTTTATATTAATTTCAAATTTTTACCACTTACAAAAAATGTGAAATACACATAAACACTCAGTTAAATACCAAACTTGATATATTCTCTCAAGCTTCCACAGCCAGCATTAAAAATATCTTGGGTATCCAGTTTTTGACGGATGAAGTTGGATAAAACTGACGTTTTGACCATCTTGTTGTGGTTGTCTTCACAGGCAAACTGCACCACCTGTCGCAGCTTATCAGCTTTTTATACAGGCAAACACCTCTACCTGCCTGTATAAAAAGCTGACAAGTGGCGCAGTTTGCCTGTGAAGACAACCATGACAGGATGGTCGAAACATCAGATTTCAGATTTATCCAATTTGATGCGGTAAAAACTGGATAGTCAAGAATTATACCAAACTTGAGACCAGCATCTTCCTAGATTGCAGCACAAATATTTTTAAGAAAATGTCTAAATGTGGCCCCCCCCCCCCCCCCCCCCCACCAGCTACATTTTAGTTGAAAAATGTTTTTTTATTTCTTATTTCTCAAAAATGACAACAATTTTTATTCAAATAGCATATATTTCATGAAAAAAACTGAAGCTATAAACAGTGAAGCAATGCACATCTATAAACATAAAAGAATATTTTAGAGACTGTAAGCTTCACTTATCGTAGTATTTGTTGCAAGTTCCTGAAATTAAGTGCAAACTGCAGTTTCATGATATATCTGTTGCATCAATGGTCCCACTCTTGTTTATACTGGTTGCTATAACCAAAGCAAAATCACTTAATATTTCTGTGTTACCAACTGCTGAAAGCAAAACAAATTTTTAACAGAATCAGTTGACGGTATTTCAAAATTCATTATGCTGTCCTTATTTTTCAAAATGAATAATCTTTATAATGATATGAATAATCTTTTCCCAAACCATTAAATCTATGGGTCTATTTAATTGTTTTTATTGGTTGGATGATCGCCCACCTCTACCTTGCACATGTGGGCATGAGTTGGCAGTCGGGTTGGCAGGCCCTGGTCCAATATGGACTGTAGTGCCACGGGTTTAACTTTTTATTCATTAATTCATGATTAAATGATCTGCCACAGCTGATTTATCAATCTATTTATATTTAATAGTTCTAAAATGTTCCTTTTCTGGTTTCCAAATGACATTTGGTTTTACCAATATAAACCTTGTCACAATCCAAATAGCTAAACCGAATAAATGCCAAATTTTTTGTAATTTGGAAGGGACCGACGGTTTGCAGTCGTTATAGCCGATAGTCTCACAAACAGGATGTTAGCTTTATTTTTTTCCAAAGAAAAAAAATGTTATGCGCCATAGAGTTAAAACTTAAAAAACTAGCAGAAATACAGCATACCTACATTACTTACAAAAAGAGAGCAATAGCAGTAATAGTAACCGTTTTTTAGAGAGCACCATATTTTTATGTTTTGGCGGTCACATCGCTCTCTCACTTACAAAAAACCATTATTTACTTACTGCAGCGAAGTTCTTGTAACAGCAAACACAAAAAAAAATTCAAATCTTTCAAAACCAAAGTCTGAGATTGCTATCAAAACCACACCAATAGCAGCTATGGAAATACTAACCAACCAATACCCCATTGAATATGAAATAGAAAAAGCGGCTCTTATTCAACACGAAAAGTTGATCAGACTCCCATTCAATACATGGCACAAGAGAAATTTTACACATACACTAAAGACTCAGGAGAGCTTTCTTTCCAAAATTCAAGACATCAAGAAGGATGTACACCTTCCTAATTCAAAGGAAAACTTCATATCTAAAGTCAATCCAACACATACATTAGACATCACATATTGTTTACACCTGACAGAAGAAGTTAAAAAAAGTGATGCTCCAACTAGTGTTCTAAAATTATTGGCATTAGAGACAATCCATACTAGATTTCCAGAACATGAGTGGCTCCATATTTAAACTGATGGATCATTGATATCAAACGAAGATGGAGCAGGTGCTGGAGTCACATGTCACCTCTTTTCCTATTACAAATCTTTAAGTTATGGAACTACTAACTTTGATGGTGAAATTGAAGCAATTCGAATGGCCCTACAAAATCTTTTGTACAGAATTTTACATTTTCAGCAAGCAGTTATTCTCTCAGATTCCAGAGCAGCAATTATAGGAATTACTTCCAAGTTGTCACCAAAAAACCAAACTATTATAGAATGTTGGAAGATGCTTAGCCATCTAACAGCACTTCAAAAACACCTAGTCTTCCAATGGATACCGGCTCACTGTGGACTGAGTGGTAATGAGAAAGCTGATTTTCTTGCAAAAAAGGGTACCAGCGGTGTACAAAAATCTATAGTTAATTTACCATTTTATGCAGCTAAAAGATTAGTCAACTCTGAATTCAAAAAAATTATTGCAAAATATTACTATGAAAAATCAAAGAATAAAAGATGGGAACTACCAAACATTCAAACAGTGATTCCTGAGTATCCTCGAAAAACAGCAGTTGCAACCTTCAGGTTGATTACAGGACATGATTATCTGGCAAAACATTTAAACAGAATTGGGATATATTCTTCACCACTCTGTGATCTGCAAGAGGAAATGGATCGAGACCACCTTCAAATATGCCCGGCCACTTCTAGTGTCCCATCCATCAGTGAAAAATATTGGAGCGCAAGAGGATTAATGACTTCATTGTCAGAAATCCAGCATTAGCTAACAACAACATTACTTACAATTGAGTATTTGTGGTAAAGATCTGAAGAGGAACCTTTTTTATGTTTATGCAGTATGTACAGCAATAACATGCCACAAAATGTTAAAACCTATAATTATTAAGGAAAGATGTAGCAGCAATGTATAGTGTTCACTAATGTCAAACACGATTTTGGATATTGAATTCATTCATTACGTGTGTCTAGCATCACTGACAACACAAGTTCCTTGCATGACTATACACTACACCACAGAACATACTTTTAAATGTTCATTATAGGTTTCCACTACCCCACACCACAACCGCGGCATGCACAAAATATAGCATAGCACAGCTTTTTCCAATGATGGAATTGAGTTTTTAAGGGTGTTTCTGTAGCAATGAATGATAATGAATAAGATAAAATGTGTATATATATAAAATTACTATTAAAAATAAAAAAAAAAAACATAGGAACTACCAAACATTAAAACAGTAATTCTGGAGTATCCTCAAAAAATGGCAGTTGCAACCTTCAGGTTGATTGCAGGACATGATTGTCTGGCAAAACATTTGAACAGAATTGTGATATATTCTTCACCACTCTGTCCTCTATGCGATCTGCAAGAGGAAATGGACCAAGAATACCTTCAAAAACTGCCCGGCCGCTTCTAGTGCCTCATCCATCATTGAAAAATATTGGAGACCAAGAGAACTAATGACTTCATTGTCAGAAATCCAGCATTAGCTAACAACAACAATATATAAGTTACACGAAGGCCTACACTTTCCCCTATGTTTCTCTTTAAAGTGTTGTAAAGATGTGATGCATTGTGCACAATACATTGAAAATATCCAACACACATAACCACAAAACATCAGTAACGAATACAGTATTACTCCGCTTCTGTACTTTGAAAAAATAACATATATTGAATCTAAAGTAAGAACAAATTAGAAACTAAAAACTTCACTTATCTTATTATTTTGGTGCTGACCCTGGGGTTTCAAGCTATATCCAGCTCATTCTCAAAGCCATATATTCTCATATATTGAAATTTAATTTCCTAGTTTTCTACAATTCACAGCACAGATATGTTACTTAGGTTTTAGCCAGTTCCCTTAGCTTCAAAATGCAATACAGTAACGCATACTGCAGTATGCTGTCCTACTTAAGGTAATCAGTTATCTTTGTTTGCTTTTTACATTTAAAATGTATGTATGCATTTTGGATTTGATGATGCATTCGTTTTAATACCTCATTATTACTTGTATTAAATTCTTCTTTTAAAATAAGAAATTTTTGTAAAGTTTTCACTGCACTCAGAGCTTCTTTAAGTGATGGTACAACAAACTATTCTTGTTCATTTTCATGTTTGTCAATCACGTGTTAACTTTGGATGTCAGCTACAATTTCTTCTTCACTTGCTGAGGCGTACACAGTAAGATTGTTGTCTATCTGGGTGAAGTCCTCTATTTCACAAGTTGGATAAAGTTCTTCCACTAATTCCGCCAGGGGAATGTCATTCTCATCTTCCTCATCAGCATCATCTGAAAATGTGTCATCCTCACTGTGGGATGGTGAAGAAAGATCTCTTAATTGTGCACATTTAAGACCATGGATAATTGTCTTTGGGTAACATTTTCCCTTGCTTCTGATATCATTAAAATTGTATTAAGAACATTGAAAACTGATCATTTCTTCTTCAATTTTTTGTAACATGTTCATTACTTGAAGTTTCCTTTACTGCATTTTCAGAGAGTGTATAACTCCCTAGTCCATAGGTTGTAAAAGTGAAGTGACATTTGGAGGTAAAAGCATAAGCTTAATCCACTGCAGATTGTTGATTACTGGATGAGCAGGGCAGTTGTTCACCAGGAGGAGAATCTTTTGTTTCTTTGATTTCAGCTGAGGGTCTTAGTTACTCAACCACTTTTCAAAAATGTTAGACTTCCTAGATTTTGCATTGTTTTCATTAACTGCAGGTAGGTAGTGAATGTTTTTGAAACATCTAGGTTTTCTTGATTTTCCAATCACCAAAAGCTTTTCTTTACATGATCCTATCAGGGGTGTAAGGGGTAGTGATGCGCCTCCTATAGCCTCTCCTACCCAATTCCCATCCTCATCCTGCCCGTGGTGCACCCTGCTTTTAACAGATGAGGCTCTGGGGACCGAATCACAGCAGTATAACTGTTTCATCTAAAATGGAGGAAATGCCATTTACATATGTGCTGGCCTATCACAGTACAACAACTTCCCTCAGAGGCACATGAGGGGAAGGTCGGTGGATCTAAATACCACCTATTTAGTCCTCCCAGCTAGGTCTGATGGACCCGTTGACCAACGATAGGTGTGGTCCCCCTTGCAAAATGGGGGTTTAAGTCGGGTGATGTAACTGTTGTTGTTAGCTAATGCTGGATTTCTGACAATGAAGTCATTAATCCTCTTGCTCTCCAATATTTTTCACTGATGATATTGAAGAGAGCAATAGCAGTAATAGTAACCGCTTTTTAGAGAGCACCATATTTTTATGTTTTGGCGGTCACATCGCTCTCTCACAACCCCCAGAATGTCTGGAGGACCACACCTGTCGTTGGTTTACGGGTCTCACCGACCTGACCGGGAGAATTATCAAAATAAATTCACCAACCATATCCTCTGATCACCAATCAGAGGACGTATTACATGCCATGACAGGTCAGCATGTTAGGGGTTTGTATGTTAAATTTAACACATACCATGTCCTTCAGGTTTCTAGTTCAACAGTTGATAACTGGATGCTGCCTAATATTGTAACTATTTTATCCAAAAAATATTTT
Source organism: Tenodera sinensis (assembly GCA_030765045.1). NCBI lineage: Eukaryota > Metazoa > Arthropoda > Insecta > Mantodea > Mantidae > Tenodera > Tenodera sinensis. The sequence goes on along the minus strand of CM060970.1, from coordinate 78,952,005 downwards.
GTACACAAATCTGTTTATAGCATAATTGTTGATCTGATAGCTATAAACCTCCATTGTATTTTGTAAATATTTTACTTTACATGTCCAATGCTGAAGTACATTGTTTTCGAAGGATGAAAATAAAGTTTTTCAGCAACTATTGAGCTATTGGTTTTCATTAATGTTAAAGTCCCTTTATTCTGAAATGCAGACATAATGAATTCTGCTCATTACCGCCAATTAGCTAATAATATGCAAGATAACAATGAAAAAAGCCTTAGAATGCCCCAACAAAATTCTTTAATACAGCCTTCAAATACTACCTCACTGCATACAATTAAACGAAGTGGAGATAAAAGTGTTCTACTGATATTCTACCAGCTGAGCAAGTCATCCATTATTTTTCAGGAAGATCATATTTTTGAAGATGCAGTTAGTAAGATGGCTGCTGTGTTTTGATAATTTTCTTTTATACTAACCATGTATAGCACGTCTGACTTACGTTCCAAAATGGCTGATAATCATCTACTTACCACTCTTTCTGCCTACATACCACACAAATAATATGGGTACCACATGTCATAAATTAAAATTTTTACTTTAATTTACAGCTAGGTTTCTTTTATGCTCATAAGGCTGCAATTACAATGAAGGCTGAATATGATGAGAATAAAATGATGAAATGAATGGTTAAGTGATAAGTTATGTGCCCTTCCCCATGCGGGTTGTATAGTTCAGGAAAAGTGGTGTCTGAATCTGACTTTGTGACATCTACATTAACCCAGATCCAAAATTATTAAAACACATATCAGGAAACCAAGAATTATCAACGTGGGAACAGATCTTCATCTGGAAAAACAAAGACCCAGTTTTGAATTTTCATATACCACAAAGTGATCCATTATACAAGTTCTTAAAACCACCACCAGAACAGTCTAAATGAGACACCAGTCCTGGGAACCAGCCTCTACAGTTCAGTCGATGTCCAGTTGATAATGGAGGAAAGCAAGCCCCCGAAACATGTACTGGGAAATTTTAAAACTGAGTGTTGTTTAGTGTTATTAATCAACTCAAAATTCTTATTTTAATGTGATTCCAACAACACTGTTATCAACTTCCTGTATTTATTATTAAACAATATATTGTTGCAAGTGGCAAAACATGCGGAAGGTAAAAGCCGGGAATACACACATATATTGCGTGTACACACCTTTGGTCACGTGATAGTCACATGGTGTATTTGTAATGTGATTGGATGTGATAAGTTGAGCCCCCTTACCTGCACCTTATGAGCCATGTGGCTGTCAAGTGCCAGGTTAGCTCTTCCAGGATATAGTTCCAAGCACCTCGCACAGAATTGTTACTTTTTGCAATCCACTAACTCAATAAAATTAACAACTGTAATTATAACACTCAATGGTTAATATTAGAACACACCATTGCTTAATTATACATTAGAGCTTCCATTAAAGAATATAGGCAGTTGACTTGTCCACATAAGAGAAAAGTCTGATTAGTAACACTTGGAAGTAGTGTTAAACTGTAAGAAAAGACTGACACCATAGTACCAAGGTGGCCCAGGTGCGAACCCAGGGACCAACATGTGGTATTCGTGATGGATGAAGCAGTGTCTGGGTGGGTTTTCTCCATGTCCTCCAGCTTCCCTGCCACTCATTCCACCAACTGCTCCATCATCCCCTTTTCATCCATTAATTTTGCCTGCATTTCATATGTTCATCTGCCTCACTTTCATACCTGGTACCGGGTTGACCACTCTCTTCCCAGTCCAATGACAATGTTATGTTGTGTAATATTTGTTTGGCAGCCATCAATAGTGAATGCTCTCAGCAAATTTGTAAACATGGATAAAACTAGTCATCCTTATATGATACAATACTTTTATTTGAAAGTCTTAGTCCAACTAATATTAAAGGTGAGCTAGATTCTACTCTGGGGGAGTCTGCTCCTTCATTTACAGCAGTAAAATATTGGGTGGTAGAGTTTAAGCGAGGCTGTATGAGTTGCTAAAATAAACATTGCAGTGGCCGACCAAATGGGTGACCACGTCAGAAATTGTAAAGAAAATCCATAAAATGGTATTGGATGACTGATGGAAGTGTATGTGCTAGCAGACATTGCAGGCATTTCAAAAAGTTCTGTATATTGCATACTAACTGAAAATTTGGATACGAGAAAGCTGTGTGCAAGAAGGGTGCTGTATTTGCTCACAATAGAACAAAAACAGCAATGTGAGCATGTTTCAGTTGAGTGTTTGTTTGTTTGTTTGTAGTGTTTAACGCCCGCTTTTACTACTACGGCACCGCAGGCGGTGACACTGATGATACATGGAATGAAGATGGAATGAGATGGCGGGGGAAACTGGAGCACCCGGAGAAAACCCGCCCTGATGCCGCTTTGTCCACCACGAATACCACATGCGGGTCCCTGGGATCGAACCCGGGCCGCCTAGGTGGTAGGCAAGCTCAGTTGAGTGTTTGGTGAAGTTTTGCCACAATAAAGCGGCGTTTTTGCATCAAGTTATGACCATGGATGAAAGACGAGTCCATCATTTCACACTTGAGAAAAAGGAACAGACAAAACAGTGGATTGAAAGGGGAGAATCGGTTCAAAAGAAGGCAGAGACAGTTTCATCTGCAGGCAAGGTCATGGTATCTGTTTTTTGGGATGCACGTGGGATCATTTTCATTATCTCCAAAAAGGAAAAACAATCAATGCGAGTATTATGCAAACTTGTTGCTGGGTTTGAGTGATGAAATCAAGCAAAAAGGGATGCATTTAGCAAAAAAGAAAGTTTTGTTTCATTGCACCAGGTTCACACATTGATTACAGTGATGGCCAAAATCAGTGAGTTAAAGTTTGAATTGCTTCTTCATGCATCCTTTTCACCAGATTTAGTCCGCTCTGGTTATTTTCTGTTTCCAAACTTGAAGAAATGTAAAAGATTGAAGAGGTGGCAGTTGATGGTTATTTTGCAGAGCTTGATAGTTCTCATTGTATATAGGTATCAAAGCTATTGAGCATTGCTGGAAAAAGTTTATTGAGCTGAAAGGAAAGTATGTAGAGAAATAAAGATGTTTTTTCCCCAAAATGATTGTGCTTACTTTATTAGGTCAGGTACTTCTGGGACAACCATCCTAGTTTGCTTGAATTGCTCTAATAGTTTGTTTAATTATCATCATTTTAAGATTTTGTGTTCACCCAAAAATGAATTTGACCTGAGAACATTTCAGGGCTATGATTTTTTTATGATTTTAAATTGTTATTGACGCCTAAACGATGTGAAGATTGACTTACAAAATGCATTTGGCAATGAAGCCCCATCTAAATAATTTATACTTGGTACTGCAAATTAAAAAGAGATAAATGTTTTTCTTAGTGATGAATTTCTGGAAGGATGCCCAATAACTGCTGTTATTGATGAAAATATTGCTGCTGTTAGAGCAAGGCTTGCAGAAGACTGATATCTTATGAATTTATTCAGGCAACATTGGGCATTGGTGTATGTCAAAATTCAAAACATGTAACATTAACAGTTAAATGTGAGAAAACTTTACTGTCAGTGAATTCCATATAAGCTGACACCTGATCAATAAAACGACTGGTGCAGAAAAAACTGGAGAAATTCCAAAGCGACACATCAAATTTGGTTTGGAATATTATTAGTGGCAATGAATCCCTTGGATTTATTGTTATGATCCTGAAAAGAAAAGTCAATCAACTCAATGGGTCTTTTGAACACAACCTAAGCCTACAAAACCATAATAAATTCCCAGTGCTTATAAGAAGATGGTTGCTAGTTCTTTTTCTTGGGCCATATTGCTACATTAGCATTAAAAGGTAGACATATTACTGCTGATTAGTACACAAATGTTGCATACTGCAAAACTAACAACTGAGTATATGGATGCCCTAAAGGTCACCACTATGGACCCTCCACCATACAACTCTGATCTAGCACCTTGTGCTTTCTTTAGGTTTCCAAAAATTAAAAATATAATGCATGGAATCTCTTTTTCATTATCCGACAAAGCAGTGGAACATTATAAAATCCCGGTTTCTGAAGAGCCTCAAGAAGAGTAGCATCATTGCTTTAAGGACTGGTTTCATTGTGGTGCGGGTTTTATAAATTATTGAGTCTTTGCCTAGCAGCGTGAATATAGCAGCAGGAGTATTGTTTTTACTAAAAGGTGGAAAGTTTGTTATAGCAGACGCTACTCTTATCTGCAGGGTCGACGGTCGAAGAATGGAATGCAAAAGCCAACGTTCTTTTATCACAAACACATTTATTCGTTATTTACACTTTTTATCACAATATCAGTTAGTTAACAACTTTTAAAATTCGATAGCGTCTACGCTGGTTAAAAGTTTGGGTGTAATTTACATGTTCACACGCCATCAGCAAAAATACACTTCCATTCACTCTGAGCTCACAGACGCCAATGATAAACTAGTTCTGAGCGTGGGTATGACGCAACACCGCCATTCTTATGTATTCATCCGCGCAACAGTTCTCATTGGTTGAACTCAAAGTGACGAGAAGACATTGGTTCTTGAATATCAAAAAGAAATAGGTCCCTGATACACCCAAATTAAAAGAATTAGAAATTTACACACTCTTACAAAAATATTTACATGAACAATTTTCTATTAGTCAATATTCTGTCTCATATGCCCCTTGTTTTGTTTTTCAAGTTGTCACCTTATTCACAATCTTGAAACACAATACAATACTTCTCCCTACTTCTATGATTCAATCACTTTGTACAATCTTTTTTTTTTTTTTTTTTTTTTCAGTCTTCTTCACTGTTTGTCTTTGTCCTTTGTTTTGACATAATACATGTCTTTATAAGTTTCACATATTCGGTTACTACACAATGCATTCAGTTATTATACAATACCTATCCAGTTATTGTACAACACATTTAGTTATTACACAATATGTCCAATTATTACACAATACATATTCAGTCATTGTACAATATACCCAGTTATCATATCACATATGTTATTATACAATACACCTTCAGTCATTATACAATACATATTCAGTTATTGTACAACACATTTGATTACTACACAACATGTCCAATTATTACATAATATATATCCAGTTATTGCACAATATATCCTGCTATCACATCACATATGTTCTGTTATTATGCAATACATATTCAGTTATTACACAATACATATTCAGTTTTTGCATAACATATTTGGTTATTACTCAACATATTCAGTTATTACACAATATATCCAGTTATCATACAACACATATTCAGTTATTGTACATTTGACATTGACACAAATATAATTTAAATGTATCATGGTTTATCATGTGGTTTTTGACTTGTATTCATTGCTATGAGGAGAGAAAAACAGGATACAAATTTTGAGCTAATGATTATGATCTTATTTATGGCAATACTTTATTCAGTTCTTTGCCTTCTTTGTCTTGTAAGCTTATGTATAGGCAGGTTGTTGAGTCGGTTCTTAAACTCTGATGTTACTAATGGTACTAATTTTCTTGATTGGGTTATTATTCATTGTTGTTTGGTTCAACATTTCTTCGAGCTTAGCATTGGCTATATTCATCTCAATTCATGGGCATTGTTTTTCTGATTATGGTTTTCCTCACTTCACTAATTGTCATTTCTTTGTCTCTTATTTCTATAAGAGAAAACTTCTATACTTACAATTATTCTGTAATTGTATTATCTTTCTTCTCCATTTACCCTCGACATCTTTGTGTCGAAATATTATATCTTTTTCATCATAATTGATTCATTTTTATTTTTGTCCCTGACATCCTTATGTCAAAAACATATCATCTTCCGTCGCTATGATTCATTTATTTAATGACAATCAGTGTCCTCGTCTGTCTTTGTTAACAATGCTCTTTGTGGTCGATATAGCCAATGACTATGTTGATCTTCTTCCTTGTTGTAATTCCTAATCTGAACATAATTTTCTATGAGCAACCCATTAAAAATTGTTATCTTCTTTCATCTCTACTACTCCTGCCTTACTCATTTGTTGACAAAGACTATTTGGTCCTTTCTTTGTATGGCTTCAATTTATTTTTGTGGTATCTTCCTACCAACTTGCCATTTGTATTCTGTAGCTCATACGTGTGGTCACCCAGCTGTTTCGTTATGACCAGTGGTTCCGTCTTTCTCTTCGTGTAGCCATCATGGTGTCGGTGTCAATTGTATGTTGCTGAGATTTTGTTGTTTGTCATCTACTCGGTTGGGACGAATTTAGTTGTTGTGATTTCCTTGAGTGTTGGTGGTGGTTGTCGTTTCTGTATTCTGTGCAGTATCTGCCCTATTTGGCACATCTTCTTCTACTTCCTGCTGTCTTGTGTTGTCAGTGTACCATTGGTCTCTGCCCCTTTGGCGTGAACCTCTGTCATATGACGGTCTGTGGTTGTTCAAGTGTTCTCTACTGAATCGTATGTGATTCACTTGATGAGTACGTTCTCCTGGTCTTCCACGATCATATGTATATGTTTGATGTCTCGATTCATCCCTCGGTATTGTGTCGTGGTACCGCTGTCTTGTGTTCTCCATCCTCTCGCCATGATTATGTGGTTGTGGGAAATGGTGTGCCCCTCTCCCCCTTTCATGGGTACTCCTAGTATTTCTATGTTCTCCCTCACTCTGGTTGTTCGTGGTCGTGTTCCGGTTTAGGATGGGTGAGTTTGGGTGACCGTTCCTATGTCTATGCTCGTTAGGCCGACCATTTTGTGTTTCGAAGGCTGTCAGCAGTTCTATCATATCTGCAAAATCTACTGGCCTCGCAACAATTAATCCTGTTCTCACTGTGTCTGGGAAATGTCTTGTTATGCTGGCAATTAGTTCTGCCTCCGACAAGTTGGGGTCTAATAGCTTTCCTTTGTTGGCTACTTTCATAAAGTAATCTACTAGCGACAACCCTTTGGTTGGATCGTATCTACCTGTCGCTAGCTCTACCCTAGTTTGGTTTTGTTTAGCTGGGCCCCAATACCTTGATAGGAATAAATTTCTGAATGAGCTATAAGACTCATGACCAGCTAGTGTTAACCTGAGCCATTCTAATGCCTTGTTTTTTAAGCTTTTCTTAACTATCATCATCCTAAGCTCGTTTGGTATCCTTTTCACTTTAAAGTATTCTTCCATCTCTTTAACAAAGAGTTTTGGATCGTCTCCCTTCTCCTCGTCAAATGTAGGTGGTGTGATTTCATGTAATATGCTGTTGGTGTAACATGTGTTATGTGTTGTGTCATTGTTTGGTTGTGAACCTCTTTCTCTGTATGGTGAGTCAACATTTTGTACATTACTCAAATAATTCTCATCTTGTACATTACTTACATCTAAATCATCTTGTCTTTGTAATGCCTTCACAACATCATTTACATTAGCCAAATTTTCTTTCCCTTTTTTCATTTCTTCACAAATTGATTTTAAATCATTCTTTATTTCTAAGTGGCTTTGTTTCATATCATTTATAGCATCCTGTTGTGAAAGCATCACATCATTCATTGTCTTAATTTTAGGAATTACAATTTGTTCTACAGTTTCATTAATAACGTCTTTCTTTACTACCTCAATCTCTTTCCTTAATTCCTCAGTTATTTCTGCTTTTACATTTGTTATCTTACAGTCTACACTTGTATTACATTCTGTTATTTCATCCCTACATCTAGCAATTTCTCCTTCTAACACAATTTTATTCTCTCTCATCTCTGATTCTATCTTTCCCATCCTATCTCCTACAATTTCTATCCTAGCTTCTAAGGCTTCCTTTGTTTCATTTAAGTTTTTATGTACGAATTTTAAATTAGTTTCCATTACTTTCATATTTTCTTTACACTCCTGTCTTCCTAATTCTATTTTCTGTTCTAGGTTCTGTCTACCTAATTCCATTTGCTGTTCTAAGTTCTGTCTACCTAATTCCATTTTCTGTTCTAAGTTTTTTCTCACTTCCTCCATTTTCTGACCTATCTCTTCCTTATTCTGTTCCAGTTTCTGACCTATACTCTGACTTAAACTTTGTTCTATGTCCTGTCTCAATTCTATGTTATTTTGTTCCATTTTTTGACCTATTTCTACCTTGTTTTGTTCCAGTTTCTGACCTAAACTTTGTTCCAGTCTTTCAAACATCATCATCATTAACCTTTGGTCTTTGCTTATTTCCGCCTGTTCCTCACTCTCTAATCCTATCTGATAACTAGGCCTATCTGCCCCTTCCCCCACTCCTGTTTCTATCTCTTTTCGCGACATTTTAATTCCTTTATCTAATTCACTTAATGTTGAAAGTCCCAATAGTTTTCCACTTCTAAGTAGCATTAATAAATGGAAATAAAATAAATGTAAAAATAAAAAGTTTTGATCCTACTTTCTTTTCTGCTGGTTCTTCGTCCAGTTATTTACGTCTCCTGGGTAGTTGGCTTCGCCAGATGATCTCCGGTGTTTTTCCCACGTTGATTTTCCGTGTATCGATGTTTTGTTGATATCAGTCGATGGTTTAATGGCGTCTTTCTCCTGCACGATGAGATAGCGTCATTCGATGTTAACACTTTGTAATTTTGCATTCCATTCTAAATTCGCGCTCCACGTTGGGCAAGCCATTTGGTGCGGGTTTTATAAATTATTGAGTCTTTGCCTAGCAGCGTGAATATAGCAGCAGGAGTATTGTTTTTACTAAAAGGTGGAAAGTTTGTTATAGCAGACGCTACTCTTATCTGCAGGGTCGACGGTCGAAGAATGGAATGCAAAAGCCAACGTTCTTTTATCACAAACACATTTATTCGTTATTTACACTTTTTATCACAATATCAGTTAGTTAACAACTTTTAAAATTCGATAGCGTCTACGCTGGTTAAAAGTTTGGGTGTAATTTACATGTTCACACGCCATCAGCAAAAATACACTTCCATTCACTCTGAGCTCACAGACGCCAATGATAAACTAGTTCTGAGCGTGGGTATGACGCAACACCGCCATTCTTATGTATTCATCCGCGCAACAGTTCTCATTGGTTGAACTCAAAGTGACGAGAAGACATTGGTTCTTGAATATCAAAAAGAAATAGGTCCCTGATACACCCAAATTAAAAGAATTAGAAATTTACACACTCTTACAAAAATATTTACATGAACAATTTTCTATTAGTCAATATTCTGTCTCAATTGAATGCAAAAATATATTAATGTTAAATGGAAATATTTTCAAAAACAATAAAATCATTTAAACCGTTTAAAACTAATGCTTGTTTGATTTTCTAAAACTGTTCAATGTTGCCCTTGTAATGGCAGCCTTTTACCTTTGGAATGTATTGCCAATTATCATGATGTTAACTCATATAGTGGTGCTTTTTTATTGGGGAGGGGGAGGGGTGAACATTAGATTACACATACTACACATTCTTAAATAACATTTTCAGACATTGGGCACTGGGGAGGATAGAGAATTATCTTATGTACAGAAAAATTCCCACCTGCTAGTCAGGAATCAAACCCAGGACTCCTTGTACAGTAGGCAGGTGCTCCATTGACTGAGCTATGGGGCCAGGCCCTATATCAGATTCTAAAATATGTCTTGTCAAAATGCTAACTTATTTCTTTACAACGTGAGTGATGTAACTGTCACATTGTAAAACTGGTGCCCGTTAAGAAAACAGTTACATGAAAGCCACATACATGAGTATGAGTCCTAAAGATAAATATTCCGGAGTTAAAACTGTCCCCCAATCGGATCTCCGGGTGGGGACATCTTTAGGCAAATTTCATCAAAACAGTTCCAATACTTTAAGAATTCTACAATGGAATGCAGGAGGCATGTCCCAGTCTAAAAAACAAGAGCTAATGAAAATATTAAAAGACCAAGATATAGATGTCTTCACAGTACAAGAAGCCAATATATCAGAAGAACAGGAAATATACTTTGAAATGGATCAGTACACTACACATATACTTCCAAAGGCTCGTCAAATAGCAAGTGGTATTCTTACAGGAATTAAAAGAAATATGAAAGCTACTATCAAAATCCAAAAAACAATGGAAGAACAAGATAAATCAGAAATAGTTAAAATTGAAGTATGGAAAAGTAACTACTAGGGCTAGGAAGTTCATGCATTTGCATGTTTTTCCATAGGAGTTAAAAATGTATGCTTTTACATTATGTGCACGAATTATGGAATTTTCAGTTATTTGGACATGATTTTATGGTGCATATAGCTGCATATTTTCTTGATTTTGATAAATGCATATTATTTCAGTATTATAGCCCCTATATTGCATATTTTAATGATTTTTATGGTTTTTTATTATTTTTTTCCATCTGGATAATATTTTTCATATTGGTAGTATTGCGCATGATGATGCAAGTCACGAAGATTTCAATATTATAGCCCCTATATTGCATATTTTAATGATCTTTATGGTTTTTTATTATTTTTTTTCCATCTGAATAATATTTTTCAGATTGGTGGTGTTTGTACATGATGATGCAACTCTCGAAGATTTCAATATTATAGCCCCTATATTGCATATTTTAATGATTTTTATGGTTTTTTATTATTTTTTCCATCTGTATAATATTTTTCACATGGTAGTATTGCACATGATGATGCAACTTACGAGGTGGCGAGAACTAATGCCGAGTCATGTTGTGATGCAGTGAATCCCGTTTTCACCCTTTCATTATATGTATGTGCGTAGAGAATAATCAGTGCGTTATCTGAGAGGTTTATATTAACAAATATAAAGTGCAGGTCAACGTTTTGAGCAGCACGATTATAGCATCGCTTGCCTGCCCACCAGTAGTTGTGTCGTAGTCTTCAAACATAACAGTGTTGTGAACTGAGTCCCACTAAATTAAATTATGTGTATAAAATGCTAAAAAGCTCTTCAAATGCCGAAAATGAAACTAACTTCGAATGCTAGATTAATTAACTTACAGAAAGGGTTTTCGGGTGACTTAATATCTTTACATTATAGGGTACTGTTTTGTGGAGCGTGTGAGAAAAATGTAGGGAGTGAGAAAATATTTCAAATAGTTCAGCACATAAACATAGCAAAACATAAGGAGAATTTAATCAGAAAACTCGCAAACAAAGAACCTGTTCAAAAAAAGCAAGTAGAGTGTTTAGGAAGTAGGGTTACTGGATTTTCCTATGACTTATGCCAACCATTTTTAGCTGCTGATATTCCCTTGTTAAAATTAATAATCCGACATTTAAGAACTTTCTTGCCAAGTACACTCGACAACATGTGCCTGAAGAAAGTACACTGCATAGGACGTAGGTAGGACATTGTTACAATAACACATTGCCAAATATACAAAATCAATTAGCGGATCAGTTTGTGTGGTTGTCTGTTGATGAAACCCCTGATTCTGAGCGCCGTTCAATTGCTAATATAATTGTGGGTGCTTTAAATAATGAACAAAAGACTACACCTTATCTTCTTAATGTGTGCGAATTGTCGGCCACTGACAATGTAACTGTGACCCAGTTTGTGATGGACTCTTTGAAATTACTATGGCCTTGTGGAATCAAATACAACCGGTTACTTTTATTTGTTACTGATGTAGGTCCTTATATGGTAAAATCAGGACAAACTGAAAGATATTTTTCCTAACTTAATTCATATAACTTGTTTGGCACACGCTGTTCATCGCATTTCTGAGACATACGTAATCCTTTCCCATTGGTAGATAGATTTGTGTCCGGTACAAAGAGAATTTTTCTTAAACCTCCAAAAAAGGTTAAGTTGTTTAGATCAACTGCACCTAACATCCAACTTCCTCCTGCATCAGTGTTAGCTTGATGGGGAACATGGGTGCATGCAGTTTTATATTATGCTGAGCACATAGAAATAGTCCAAGAGGGTGTTAATTCATTGAACTCAAAAGATGCTTTATTAATAGCAACTGTGCAAAATATTCTGTCAGGCACTGGATTAAAAGAGGATCTTAGTTTCATATCTGCCCATTTTTCTTTCTTACCAACAGCCTTAATGGTATTCGAAGCTGTAGGATCTCCTTTGCATGAATCACTGTCTTTGAAAAAACAATATGTGATCTAAGTTCGGTTCCTGGCAGCATAGGACAAAAAGTGAAAGAGAAAGTGAATTATGTAATTTCAAAAAATTCTGGTTACAAACAGATGTGCGATATTCGAGATATCATTGAAAGAAAACCATCTGTCACACCAAAAGACTTGACGCTTTCTGTGAAGCAGTTAACATCATTTAAACATGCCCCAATAACATCTTGTGACGTGGAGAGAAGTTTTTCTACAGAACTGGATTTAGCAATAGAACAGTTACAGAACAAAAGATCTCCAGGACCTGACAAGATCCACCCAGAGTTTATTAAACACCTTGGCAGGAAAGGAAAAGAAATCCTACTTAAACTGTATAACACATGTTGGAGAATGACTGTACCTTCCGACTGGAAAAAAGCCATTATCATCCCGATTTTAAAGAAAAACAAACCCTCAAACAATATTAATAGTTTCAGACCAATATCTTTGACCAATGTTATTGCAAAAGTGATGGAAAGAATGGTGGCATCTAGACTTAACTGGTTCCTAGAATATTGTAACTTAATTAATAGTTCACAGACCGGCTTCAGACAGAATCATAGTACAAGTGAAAATGTACTCCTGCTAAGCCAAGACATTAAGGAAGCTTTCAATAGAAAGGTGGATACCTTAGCAGTATTCATTGATTTTAAATCAGCATATGACTCAGTCTGGAGAAACAAATTAATTGAGAAGTTGCAATCAATAGGTGTGAAAAGTAACATGCTTAAATGGATAACTCAGTTTATTTCACAAAGATTTTGTGCCACAAAATATAATACATACATTTCCAAATATAAACAAACACACCGAGGACTTCCACAAGGTGCTGTTCTGAGCACAACACTCTTTAACATATATATAAATACATATATATAAATGACCGTCCATCAATAATAAAAACTTTAGAAACCAAAATTGCTTTATTTGCTGACGATGTAGTCATTTGGACTCCAGGCTCTCCAAATAAACCTGAATTAATTAAAGACAGAATAGAAACAGCCCTAAACAAAGTACATGAATGGAGCTCCAAAAACCTCATGACTATCAATGTGGAAAAAACAAATTATGAACTATTTACAGTAAAATACAAACCAGTTAATTTTAACATAAATTATAATGGTAAACCACTCAAAGCAGTTGATGATGCCAAATACTTAGGCATCACTTTCGACAGAAAGCTAAGTTGGAAAAAACATATAACAAACATCTCAGAAAAGGTTGAAAAGAAACTGCAAATCCTGAAAAGGTTAGCTGGTACTAAATGGGGCTGCTCAAGGAAAGTCCTTAACACAACATACAAAATGTACGTTAAGCCAAACCTCTTGTACTGTTCTGAAGCTTTAATAACAGCACTAAATGCTAACATCAATAAACTTGAACAAATACAAAATCAGGCTCTTCGCCTAATCACTGGAGTAGTTAAATCCACACCTGTTGATGCCATGCTTGCCTTAACACGGACCCCATCAGTAACAACAAAAACAGAAGAACAAACATTGCTCCAACACAAGAAAATGTTACGACTGCCAAACTCTAAATGGACAGAAGAGAACCTCCCCCCTTCAATCCTTAAAACTCATAGTAGTTTCCTAGAAAAGGTAACACCGATTAAATCCAAATTGAACGTTGCTAACACCAGAGAAAATCTACTTATAAGAGAAAATCCATTGGAATTATTGCAACCTACCTTAAATTTGGAATTAATAGAGAAAATAAGTAAATCAGACACACCAAAAGAAATACAAAAACTTCTAGCACTGGAAACAATCAATACTAGATATCCCACAGAAGAATGGCTGCACATATATACAGATGGATCCTCCACGGAAAACCTTACTGGAGCATGAGTTAGGTGTTCACATTTTTCCTTTTATAATTCTGTTGGCAGAGACACAACAAATTATGATGGAGAAATAGAGGCTATGCACATTGCTCTCCGACAATTATTAAATCTTCCCTTAAATAAATTTAACAAGGCAGTAATTCTTTCGGATTCTAAAGCTGCAATTCAGGGAATATGTTCAAATACTACAAAGAAGTCAACAAAAATTAGAGAATGCTACAAAATGTTAACACAACTCCAAAAAGTTAATAAGACTGTTCATCTCCAATGGATTCCAGCACACTGTGGAGTCATAGGGAATGAAGCTGCAGACTCACTTGCAAAGAAAGGCACAACAATAAAACAAAAGTCTAAAATCAATTTCTCATATTCCTCAATAAAACGCTTGATCATAAAAAATTTTTGTCATTCATATCTACAAGAAATAGAAACAAATGCCAAAGATAAAAAATGGATTACACTACTTTCCAAACCAGATATAATCCCCAGAGACCAAGGAAAACAGCGGTTACAGCCTTCCGACTATTGACAAATCACGACTACTTAGCAAGTCATCTCTACAGAATAGGTATCTCAGCTTCACCAATGTGTCCTGTGTAACGATCCAGCAGAAATGAACGAAGACCACTTGAAGACCTGTGAAGCATTAAGATCAGAAGAAACTACAGTTCAAAAGTATTGGAAAGCACGAATGCTAATGGCTTCATTGCCAGATGCAAGGCACTAGAAAACAACAACAACAACAACATGATCCTATCACATTTGCAGCAACCATAATTGTCTTAGACATTTAACCTACGACATTATTATAGTGAACTCGGAAATTTTCTAATTGCCATTTTACGTGTGACTTTTCCTCAATATTAAATACTTCCTTTTTTTTTTTTTTTGCAGCATCCTTAAATTGATGCTTGCACTGACTGTTTAACATAAATACTGATTTGAAATCAACATCAACAGAAAACGAGAGTTTGAGAATAAGTGTTACAGGGATATTTTTTTAGATGTGTTGAATTGCTAGAAGTTGCACAGTGGTTTGTGGTTGGGTTCACTTTTGTATTTATAAAACCATGTCTGATTCCTGTGTAGTGAAAATCTCAGAACTGCACGCTTAAATCATCAACAGTGTCTTATTTATTTTCAGGAAAGACAGAGACTTTACCTTCCACCATCAATTTGGATGATCCTAGCAAGATTATTTGCTACATGTAAAAATACCTCTGTACATTGCTAAATGTAACAAACAAAAATGAATTTTGGACGTTATAGTCAATATGTAAAAAAAGTAATTTTATACAAGAAGTTACTATATGCAGTTGTACCTAACAATTTTTTAAATAGAGCAATCACATAGGGTTTAGACGAGACCATTAGATTTCGCTGTTATAGCCAATACATCATTAAAAGTGATGTTGCTATAACCGGTTTGGACTGGACCATTAGATTTCGCTGTTGTAGGCAATATGTCATTAAAAGCGATGTCGCTCTAAACCAGTTTGGACTGTATATCCTTTTTAGAAAAATTCAGCAAATCTTTTATATTAGATTTATTTTGAGGAACCAAAGTTATATCATGTTAAAATAAGAACAAATTAGAAGCTAAAAGCTTCACTTATCTTAATATTACAAGTTCTTCAATAACTTACTAATTTCAAGTTGCATCCAACTTATTTTCAAAGCTATCCAAATAAGTTTGGAAAGTTAAATTAGGAAAGGTAACAATTATTTTTAATTTCCAAGGTGAATTTTATGACTTTCTTGTACATTTAAAAGTTTTAAGGCATCATTTATATGTTTCCCAGGAACAGTAGCAAAAATGTCATCCAGATATCTGTGCCATGTTTTAAAAATTAAACGGAATGCATTAGTGATTTGTATTTCAAGAAATGCTCATGAAAGGATTAGCAAGAAATGTTGAAAGTAGACCACCCATTGCCAAGCCAGAAGTTTGTTGAAAGAAATTTACATTAAAACAAAAAAAAATTTTTGATCCAAATGAAGATTGGTAAGCTTCACAAAATTGTCTATTAATTATTATTTATTTATGCCAACAAACTTACTGTTGGTGTTGGAACAGTTCTACCTCTCAAACTTTGCCCACACATGGCTTGTGTGTTTAAAAACACCAACAGTAAGTTTGTTGGCATAAATAAATAATAATTACCATCTGAAGGTTATTTAATCCTGGGATATAAAGTACTTACAATAGTAAGTCACCCTTGGGGTAATTTGTCTCTGATGTGAGACTGCCTTTGTGGTTTACCAGGAGAAATACGAACTGGTTTGAGAATTTAATGCCATTCTGGCAGTTTGTCACAATAGCTCAGTGGTAGAGCAGCCGCCCGGTAAGCGGAAGGTCTGTGGTTCAAATCCCAGTTGTGGCATTGAATTTTTAAGTTCCAGTTCTACCTCTCAAATTGTCTATTAATTCTTCATTTAATTCTATAGAACTTATCCTTTTTTCACAATGTGACCATTATGCAAATAGCATATTATTTAAAACTGACTACTGTCAGTGTCTGACTACAGTCAGACTACTGACTGTCAGTGACTAATGAAATTGAGTTTTATTTATGGATGCTCTTTAACTGCTGTCGTTCTTGCATCCCATTATATATTGGGCATGAAAAACCACTTAAGTTTGCTCACCGGCCTCTTTATCGAGCTTGAGGTTTTTTTTGTGCCATAAATCTATGACGAGGCATCACCAGCTTTACTTCCCTTCTGAAGGGTTTCAGTGACTAGTGGATGATAACAGGAATAAGAGTGAGTCTGAGCTTATTGAACCATGGCCACATTACACTCTTAGTAGTTGAAAAGAATGCAGAGGGGAAAGAAGGGAAACAAAAGTGATGCTGACATCGCAATGCAAACACCTACTTCAGTAAATAAAAAAATAAAAAATAATTAAAAGACAGAAAAATGAACACAATTGAAGAATAAGATGGTTATTGACTTGGCGCATGCTAACCAAATGGTTCACTTCCCTTACTGCTTCATTTGCATATCGCTTAGTTGTGCTTATTAATTCCTGCACTTCAGGTACTTGAACCAATCAGATTCACTATAATCTTCGCAAAACTTAAAGGCATATGGAGGCGGGGCGTACTGCAGACTCCAGTGAATCCTACGCTTGCCCCTCCTACCAGCACTGCCGAATGTGGTGCATGCATCTCACACACTCTTATGTACAGAACCTCTACCGGTACACGCACTACGCTTGGCAACAGCGCTCCGCTTGAGCATTGGCCAGCGTTCACATGCCTTTAACTTTTGCGAGTGGTATAATGGGTTAGCCACCATTACAGCAGTCCACAAACTGATGGCATTGATAGTGAGAAATAAATGCTGCAGTACACTGTGTACCTTGTGCTCTCTCCTATGTATCTAATAAGTTGCAGTGGCAGCATGTTATTTTTCAATATTTCTTTATAGTGAACACCTGGAATGTCAATGCGATGATTATGCAGTGAAATGCTTCAGTCCTCAGTGCTTGTCTGTAAATCAAGGTGCAACCATTATGTGATGATGACCATTATGCAATGTAATACAGTATTTTGTAGAATAGTGAGTAGAGCTTGAAACTCCATTATTTAACATTAATTTCATTTGTTATAGGTGAATTGGTGTATCAAGGGACATTATACAGTGATACCAAAGTGGAAGATTGGAAGACAGCTGCTGCTGAGAGTGCTATTGATCCTGCACACCTCATGCAAATGGCAATCAATTTCTGGCTGCAGAAAAAAGAGGGAGCTGCAATAGAAGCGGAGATGTTAAGATTCACAGAGCTATTGAAAGCGATTTGTGCGCTAGTAGGTGTGTTTCCACAATTACATGGTTTATTATTTATTAGAGCAACTTACAGTTCTACTTACATGTTGCTCTTTCTTTCTATTTCTCCCTGTTTGTCACTCCTTTCTCTTCTCTTCCATCCATTTTCATTCTCTCCTTATCCCCATTTGTGTCTTTCACTCTCACTTTCTCCCCATCTTTCCCAATACTGTACTTCATTCTCTTGCTCTCTTCCCTCTGTTTTGACCTTCCTTCATCACTCTTATCCCTCTCTCAATGGAATGTAAATGTTATGTGACATTCTGAAAACTGGTAGTAAAATGTCTTTTTCTGGGATACAAATAAAAATGAAAACTTAAATTAAAAGATTTAACAATACACAAACTTATGTCTCTTCATTATGTTTACAATATGATTAGAATTATACAATTTCTAATGGTAAGTAGTTTTTACGTATACAAATAATTGTACATAACATTAAAAAATTTTCTCATTCATACCTACAAGAAATAGAAACAAGTGCCAAAGATAAAAAATGGATTACACTACTTTCCAACCCAGATATAATCCCCCAGAGACCAAGGAAAACAGCGGTTGCAGCCTTCAGACTATTGACAAATCACGACTGCTTAGTAAGTCATCTCTACAGAATAGGTATCTCAGCCTCACCAATATGTGTCCTGTGTAACGATCCAGCAGAAATGAACAAAGACCACTTGAAAACCTGTGAAGCATTAAGATCAGAAGAAACTACAGTTCAAAAGTATTGGAAAGCACGAATGCTAATGGCTTCATTGCCAGATGCAAGACACTAGAAAAGAACAACAACAACAACAACATAATTGTACATAAGATTTATGCAATTTTTTAATTACCCATTATTTTGAAATGTTATATAATATTTGTCAGAAACATTTTGTTTATAAACTTTGTAAGGTTACATTTGTTTTAAAAGGCAAATAATTAGGAAGATACATTCGTGAGGTATCTAAGTTATATATGCAGAGTTTCCTGACCATTCATTTGTCCATTCTTACAAGAAACACACACGTGCGCAAGTGTGCACACGCATACCCACCTGCACATGCACACGCATTCACCAACATGCATGCGCACACACAGACAAGCACCACACCCACACCACACACACATACCACACACACATACCTCACACATACCACCCACACACACACACACATGCACACACACACGCACACACACATACACCACACCCCCCCCTCACACACACACATCACACACCCCACACACACACACACACACACACTACACCCATGCACCACACACACGATTACGAAGATGTACACAAATTATAAAAAAGCTTAAGATTGCGTCTTCTTTATGTAATTACCCTCCCCTTATGTAGAACTTATACCCTCCAGGCCTTACAAGCAAGTGCCTAGAGTCAGACACTCCTGTCGGGGAACAGAGGAACCTATGGATCGGACAGAGTGAAGACTGGGTAACAGCTGGTCAGCCACGCACCAGGTATGATGGTGAGAAAGAGGATCATGTGAAATGCAATCAAAATAGATGATTGGAAAGATAATGATGGAGCAATTGGTGGAATGAGTGGTGTGGGAAACTGAAGAACCTGGAGAAAACCTGCCCCGATGCCGCTCCATCCACCATGAATTCCACATGCAGGTCCCTGAGATCGAACCTGGGCCACCTAGGTGGTAGACAAATGGTCTAAACACTCGGCCACGGTGCCGCCTTTTAGATTGCTTGCTTCTTTTAATTACGTGACTGAAATTGACTATTTCAGGAAATAGATCATTACACGGAAAATTTTTCAAACATTTTTATTTTCTCAAAATGCCTTCTAACGATTTTTATTAAAATGCTGTATGTTAAACCTAATTTTGTGGCAAATGAAATGTATATTTTGAATTTCTCACTATAGCCATGTAATCCTGTTTACTTTGGATGACTTTTGCGTAACTGTTAAGCTGTAAGAGATAGACAAAATCTTAGTGTACTAAAAATGTAGATTTAATTTAAACACACAAGTTATATTTAAATGACTTTTTTGTGGAGTGAACCATTTCAGAGCTATTCCTTATTATTTGTGAGAGTTTTGCAATATTGATACTTCTCTCAAATGGAATATCATTATTAATTTTTTTAGCTCTTGACCATGTAAAGAGAACAGAATTTCAAAGCCTTCATATAGCGACCAGCTTTAACAGATATGACAATTGCTCAAAGCCTACTGTATTCCCACATTCCCCTTGCACCTACAAGAAAATTAGCAATAACATTTTTTGTGCATATGTTTATCTTGGTTAACATGAAGATAGAATAAGAATTTGTAAGAATAGTTAGTATAAGAGCAGAGAAAGTCATGTGAGTGCAACACATCAGATATTTTTAAAGTTAAAATTGTGCTGCTTTTCATATATTATGAATGGAATCTGCTGCAAATTCTGTATGTACTAAGGAAGTGCACATATTTATTATAATTCACTGTGTTTAGAATGCAGCTAATTACATTTCTGATGGAGTATGCCATTTTAAATTGCAATTCATAGTTTGGCATTTTATGGTTTCATTATATATATCACATTTTTCTTCAGATACTTATAATACGGATGTGATTTACTTATTCCAATTTACAACAAAGGCCAGCTGTACCTATTCACCTACTTTGCTAAGTTCACATTATGCTGGTGGTAGTGTTTTAATGTTCACAAAATAAACAGACTAGCTGACGTGCTCAAAATGTGTAATTTGTAGAAAAACCAGATAGAGTTTGAGATTAAATATATATTTAAGTTATGCATTACTAGTATTACTTATTTATGCCAACAAAGTTACTGCTGGTGTTTTTAAACATACAAGCGTTATGTGGGCAATGTTTGAGAGGTAGAATTGGAATTGAAAAATGCAATGCCACAGCCAGGATTTGAACCGCTTGCTGTGTGGCTGCTCTAACCATTAAGCTACTGTAACAACTTGCCAGTATGGCATTGAATTCTCCAACCGATTCATATTTTTCCCGGTAGACCACAAAAGGAATCTCACATCAGAGATAAATACCCCAAAGGCAGGTAGAACTGGAACTTAAAAATTCAATGCCACAACTGGGATAGCTCAATGGTTAGAGCAGCCGCCTGGTAAGCGGAAGGTCTGTGGTTCAATTGAATTTTTAAGTTCCAGTTCTACCTCTCAAACTTTGCCCACACACGGCTTGTGTGTTTAAAAACACCAACAGTAAGTTTGTTGGCATAAATAAATAATAACCCCAAAGGCAACTTACAATCATAAGTACTTTATGCACTGGGATTAAATAACCTTTAGATGGTATTTATTATTTATTTATGCCAACAAACTTACTGCTTTAAACACCCAAGCCATGTGTGGGCAATATTTGAGAGGTAGAATTGGAACTGAAAAATTCAATGCCACAGTCAGGATTTGAACCAGAGGCCTTCCACTTACTGTACGTCAGGAAAAATTCAAATCAGTTCGAGAATTTAGTGTCATACTGGCATGTTGTCCAAGTAGTTGAATGTTTGGAGCAGCTGCATGGTAAGCGGAAGGTCTGTGGTTCAAATCCCAGCTATGGCATTGAATTTTTCAGTTCGATTCTATCTATGCATTACTATATTCATAATCTATTTAAAATATAATATCTAAATAAAACCAAAATATTTTATTCATCAGTTGTCTCCTTAGTGCAGTGCTTACCAAACAGGACACCTGGGTTTGAATCCTGGCATTCACGGGGAGATTTTCTACTGCTGAAAGACCTGATCCGGGGTTCATTCAGCCTCATTAGGTCCCTGAGGAGCTAATTGAGGAGCTGTTTGATTAACAAGTAGCCTCTGATTGCTAAGACTGCATAACTAGATAGGAGGGATCAGGGCACTGATCACATCCCACCCACCTGTTTTGGGCAGAGGTGGGGGATGCAGCAGCCAGCTGGCCTAGAAAGGGCCATTGTGCCATGGGATTAGCTTGTTTGATTCATCTCTTCATCATGCAAAGCATTGTTTTTTTGTTAAACCATTGTAAAATTTTTTGAATTTGGTGGCTTAGGAGTTTCTGAGAGTTTTTTGTTATTTTGGTAATTTTTAGATGTGGATGTCATCTGTCCTGGTTATAATGAATTATCATCATGGTGGCGAGAAGTGCGTAGCATGCTCATGGAATCAACAAACCCGTTTATGGCACTTACTGGAGCTATTGTTTGTAGAGCTGTAGCACATCATATAGAAAAGGAAAAGGAAAGAAAGGTAAAACAACTATTTTGTTCCACGAATATTACATTTTCATATAAGTGGAGCTGTAGTGTCTACATTATTGTGATATTTGTGGATTGTATTGCTTCACTGTTAATAGCTTCCGGTGTGTATACTAAGAACTGTTTTGTTGCTTAAAGGATATTGGTGTGAGACAAATTTCCTATAAGTTAGCAACAGATGCTCCTTTTATCCTTTTTAATTAAATTTAAAACCTGAGCAAGTTGGACAATTGATTAATATAAGAAGTATGGAACAATAAATTTATAAGACATAATAATAATGCGCTCGAGTAAACAAAAAGAGTAATTGCAAACATTTCAACATTCCATCAGATGGAACACTTAAACTGGAGAAAATGTAAACACAGTGGAGTCCTGTTAAACCAAACTAATTGGGACTGGAGTCTGTTCGAATTATGAAATTTTAGATTAACCAGAAATTAGCTTCTACAATATAGTATGGAATTTAAAATGTCCATTCTTTAGCAGTTACTTTAATAAAATTACACTAGTTAAAAACCCATAGAGGACAAAACAATTAAAACTAGGCTAAGACTTGTCTCCTAAAACTGCTAAAATACAATAGCGAGGTTTACTTAGCATTGTGCCAAGATGTGAAGAGCTGCTTGTGATGTTTATTTAAAAGCTCTGCTGCCCTCTTAGTGGTAATGCTACAGAATGTGAACATATGCCTCTCACCGCACCACACCATAGTTGTGAAGGTCTGTGGACAGTTATATCCTCCTCAGCTGCTGGTTTTGTTTCAGCTTTTTAGCAGTGCTATGCTGTGATAAATTTGGTTAAGCTAAGGCTTGAAAGTAGCAAGCCAATGAAAGCATAGGTCTTGTAGTCTTAAAGAAAAACTTGAGCTGCTGAAACGGTTGGATAAAGATGAGATGGCATCAAGACTATCTGTTGAATTTGGTGTTGAAAAAGCTATGATGGAGAAAGAATCTGGGGTTGGTGAGGAAGAGAATGACAATCAAGAAGACCACAATTAACAACTTACTTTTTACTTTTAAGGGCTTCTACACTCTTCAGCAGTTGCCCTGTATTTCCATTTGCCATTCTTTTCTTTTGAACAAGTCATCCTCCTCTAGACATCAATCATCCATGATTCTATGAATGTTTCCTTTCCAAGTTGCTCTTGGCCTGCCCTGCTTCCTTCTTCCATGAGGTGACCATTCCAAAAAGATCTTGGGCCATCTACTTCTCCCCCATTCTTCTAATGTGCCCATACCATTGAAGACCCCACCTTTCAGTTCTCTCCGCCACTGTTTCCTCCATATCCATCATTTGTCTCATCTCTTCATTTCTCCTTTCCAATCTTGATACTCTGGCACTACATCTTATTCCATCCATTTCCACTACCAAGATCTTAAAGTTTTGTCTATCAAAGTCCACGCCTCAGTACCATAAGTCATACTTTCCACTAGTCTTCAAAATCCTCATCTTTGTACGGTTCAACATGGGTTTACTCCACAATTAACAACTATTGTCACATTTAGATACTGCAGCCACCTTTGAACTTGTCCTATGCTGTGTCGAGCAACCTCTGTTGCTACGTCCACTGATGTGATGTTTATGAGACTCCGGTTTAACACCGCATCTTCAAGTAGGTTTCAATCATTGCAACAAAAGAAACTTAGCAAATTTATTAAGATAAATGACCGATGCCATTATCATGTGTCATTGGTTTAATTTTTTTTTTTTTTTTTTTTTTTTAAATTAACGTCCTCCAACATTGTGTCATATTGGACGAACATTGGTTTAAGTTATTTTAGTAAAGCATAACTAATAAAATGCAAATAAATCTTCATTCTATAATGTGTTCTTTCATCTCAATAAGGAGAAAAAATTGACATTTCAGTTTGGATTAACCAGATATTTGAATCACTGGATTTCATTTAATGGGACTCCACTGTACATATTAACTAAAAGAGTGAGATTGAATTTAATGAATGCCTTGTATTGAAAAATTGGCTTTGATGAATATATTTAAGCTCATTTTTTGACAACCTTAATTTCTGTCTCTCAGAGCCAGAAATTGGAAAATTCAGCTGCCAATGGAGAAAATGGGAATTCTGTATCACAACCACAGGAGTCCAGTACTACTTCACCTGAGGATGAAACTTTCAGTTCAACTAGTGAATGGGAAAATTACTCACGCGACATGTGTCAGTGGTTTATGTTAATAGGACAGCTGGAAAATGTGGCTATTTTAGACGCTGTGATAAGGTAGCTACAGTGATTTTTTTCTTCTAACCCATTGTTATACCAAGCCTAATAGTTTATACTATTGTAATGATAAGTATGTATAACAGTATCTTTTTTTTCAGATCTGCACCACCAGGAATTGAGAAAGAAGAACAGACAGTGAGGAAAAGACTCTATCGTCGTCAGTATAATAAACCCACTGTGTCCCTTAGCTATATCCTTAATAAAGGAAAAGGTAATTATTTTTATTTTTATAGCATCCTGATCTATGATAGTCACTTTGACTTTGATTCCAGAAGTTTTTTATTTGTCAACTCATTTGAATTGGATTTATAAGTAGGTAAACAGGTCAATATTTTGAAAACACTATTTGCTTACTTATTCTTTTTTAATACATTTTTAGATTTGCAAGTATTGGTACTTTCTCTTTTCTCTGGTAGTGATATAGTTAATATGTTTTTATTGTTCCTTCATCAGTATTCCAGTGCTGTTTATACAAGGGCTAGTTAGTGTCATATTAAGCAAAATATGAAGGCTTTGTGTCTGGTTTACCTTTTACCCAAACTCACCTGTTTATTTTGCTTACTATATGTATATTTCTGCTTGCGGTAGAAGCCCTTTTAGAACTCACAAATTGTAACAACCCAACAAGAAAGATGGAACTTAACTTTAATGTGTTGCTGGTTTTAAGTACCTCTGCCAGTCATTGTATTAAACTGATTAATTATTTACACTTAGAAACTGCACAGTGAAGTATGGTAGTAATGACTGGTATTCCTTCCTCGTTTAATGGCCAATAGGGAATACAACTTGAAAACCAATGATGATGCGTAGATTCCACCAGAAATGTGTCTTTTAATTTAATGCAATTGAAACATATGCCCACATATTCATAGTACATTGCAATACAAGTTGGTAAGTGCATCTTTGCAGAAAGAGAAAGAAGTTTGAAAATATGATAAAGTCAAATATTTTCACTTCTGAGCTTCTGCAAAGCACTTTAGGCATGTTTTTTGCATACTATTTCCTTTAGAATAATGAATAATATAAATATTTATGTGAAAATAAAATTAATTATCAGTTAAATAAGGAAAAATTGAAGCTATTAAGAGTTAGACCAAATCTTACTATACAAAAAATGTAGATTTTGCTAAAATACACGATTTATGTCTAAATAAATTTTTTGTAGAGTGAACCATTTTGGAGATATTTCTTATTATTTGTGTGTTTTGGAGAACTTATACTTCTGTCAAATGAAACATTGTCATTCATTTTTTATATGTTAACCGTGCAAAGAGAATGGAATTTGAAAGCTTTAAAAGATTTGAGTATCACTCAAAATCTATTGTATTCCCATATTCTCCTTGTACCTACAAGAAGATAATATAATTTCTGCAAATGTTTATTTCAACTAACATAAAGATGTAGAAATAAGAGTTTGTAAGAATGGTTAGCACGAGAGTAAAGAAAGTCATGTGAGTGCAACTCATTAGACCTTTCTGTGTCAAATTCTTGCATGTTGTATAGAGAATGTTTTATTAGCCATTTATACAATCTCTTTAAAAAGTTGATCATTTATGCTAATCATTGGTTGCTTGTATCAAAATAGTTATATTTAAATACTGCATGAATTAAGTCATAAGTGATTGTTAACAAATTGAGGGAAATAAGGGCAAGATTTGAATGATAAATTCAACTAAATATATCAAATATTATATTATATGTCTGTAACAATAAGTATACATAGCAGTAGTTGAAGATTAAATAAATGTTATTAATTTCTGTGTTAAAAATGCAAAATGCACAGAATACAGAAATTTTAACATCCCGCACAGAATACCATGAGCGGGAAACCGATAAAAAACCACTGTCATTGAAAACAATACTTCCCAAAACGGTAATCTTCACTGTATTTATTATTTATTTATATATGCATGACACAAAGTTTTCACACACTACTTCCTTTGAACATGTTTCCAGAGCTTTTGCTCTCATCCTCAGTTTATGTCCACCAATGGTTTGTCCTTTGATGTTCAAGACTGGACACAATGGTTAATCAAATTCTCTTCTCTTGGGATTTCAAAATGTATGAGATGTTTATTCTTTTGCATATACCTTCTGTGTGGTTACTGGGGTGTTCTATTAGTTTTGCATCTTCTTGTGTTTCATGGTTTTTCTCGCAAAAAATGCATAGTTGTTGCTATGGCTCTGTTTATATTTTATATTGCAGCAATGCTTCTTGGTTCTGATGCATACATTCCATTTTGTGTGGCCATTACAAATGCTCTTAGAGTAATTATCATTTATTTATGCTAATAAACTTAGTGTTGATGTTTTTAAACACACAAGCTGTATGTGGGCAATGTTTGAGAGGGTCTGTGGTTCAAATCCTAGCTGTGGCATTGAATTTTTCGGTTCCAGTTCTACCTCTCAAACATTTCTCTTACAGTTCTTGCAACTTATTTAGTGAGGGATAAACTATCAGTCACCACCAATATAACAAATAATATAGAAACCATAGTCTTCACTTATCTTATTTATTATATTGGTGGATGCAATTTGCTTCACTTGTAATAGCTTCAGGTTTTGAGTGTATATGTCACCCTTTGTATCAGCTGGAGGTGAGAGCAACAGCACTTGTTCTACATTAGCATTAATCTTACAGTTGAATAAGATAAGGAGAAAACTTGGTTTAGTCAAGTATGTTGAATCATTACTTCATTGTGCTGTTTCCAAATGTAATTAACTAAATTCCGATAATCCTTAAAAGTTCTCTCCATTATTATGCCTTTACTCCCTGTCCATTGTACTGTATATTTAAAGAGGATTAAAAACATTCTTTGTTTGCATTCCCTACTAGGATCAGTGTGTGAACTAGTTGCAAGATGGCTGAGTTCAGCAAGCCTGGACCCATGTCAGCTCGTGGATTTATCAGATATTGAGTTTGATAATATGGAACATGTATATACCAAAGATGAAGAAACTAATTTTCGAAAGAGCGCATCTGTGGACGTCAAAGAAGGTCAGAAGATTACTCTTGAGACTGGAGTGGAAATTGGTGCAGCTAATGAACATGAGATGCAAATTTTAGGTAATAATGAGTTTATTGTTAAAAACTTATTCAAATCTAGAGCTTAATGAATGAGGTGCATTCACTTGAATAATCTTTTGTGCCTCATTAAGCAGTGTTAACATATTTCTCTTCAAAATATTCCATTAGAGAAGCCAAAAAAGAGAAGGTGATACTGAAATTTCCTAAGTACATATAATGATATGCAGTGGATCACTAGGATAGGATAAACAGGGAGAATTCACACTTGTAATTGCAAACAGGCAAAGGGTGATAGATTATATAATAAGACACCTTAAAATGGAGGAGAGCATTGCAAATGGTAAAGTAATGAATGAGGTAACTGGCAATAGCTGTTTTCCTGTAATCTGAAGAGGATGGTACAAAACAAAGGGTGAAAGAACAAGAAGTAGTACAAGTAAAAAGGCAAAGGGTACAGACACTGAGGGGACATTTTACTCACTTTGACCTACACAGATCTATTGTGGCTACCACCCCCAGGAGGCAGGGATGAAATGAGGGAACCAAAGGTACTACACAGGATCACAGCTAGACAGGCCACAGAGATACACGGAAGTCCTCAACAAGTGCTGAGATCTCTTCATCCCAGCCCCAGACCCTGCCAAATAGCCATCACACCACAGGTCTGGTATCGCAGAGCATCACCCCCCCCTGCATGCCCCCCATCACCGGACAAGGGCCGGCCAAATGCCACCTAGTGTCGAGAACATCTTCCCAGTACTGCCAACACTACACGCCTGAAAGTACTTACACCTGAAAGATGATAAGAAAATGGAATGAAGGGACATGATGGAAAGGAAACCATGGTGTGAAATAATGCACTCCAGCATTCGCCTAGGTGACATGGGGAAACCACAGAAAAACCCATGTCAGAGTATGCTGCCACAGGGATCGAACCCGCAACCTCCCAAATGCAGGCCACAGACACCCTAAGCCTGAGTCATCCCGCTCGGTAGTAGTACAGG
>CM060970.1:78826258-78918758 GCA_030765045.1 Tenodera sinensis | reverse complement strand
AGCCTGAGAGCATCTTGAATATGTTCGTCGCCAGGAAAGCTTCAAATCATATTCTGTTATTATGTTTAATCAAAATAGCTATGAATATTCATTTAAGGGATAACAGGATTTGAAAGCTGCCATTTACTTTTTATATAAATATATCTGATACAAGTTTGTATTAAAAGCACTATTATTAATACTGTGTAATCATTCTCTTATTTATTTATTCAAAATAGATTATTATAGACTTTTACGTATGGAATTGAAAAGTAATAAAACATCTATCTTTAAGAGGTATACAAGTGCGTAAATGGTGTACTTGACAGTTTGAGAATGCTAACCCAAGGGTAGGGTCTGTTTAATAATACCTATAATTCAGCTTAATCATCAGACAGTTGCAACTATTTTACTACTTTAATCAACTTGAATAACTACATCAAGTAGTTTTCTATTTACAGGTGAGAAGTACTGTTCCCCTTCATAGATCCAACTTGTATCTGTGCTATGTATCCTTGTAGACAATTCTGAAGGAAAAAATTCATAAGGTATATGCATTCTACGAAAGGTTTTATCCGTGGACGCAACCAATCTGCAAGTAAATAGGTGTCAATTGATAACACTTCTAGTGTTGATATGTATTACATCATGTTTGGCCCGCTGGTTGTAATTCTTGCACAGTTGAGCCCCAAAGTGCCTGTGACCTTGACACCACTGCTGTAAGTTGTGAACACTCCCATTTGAATACATGTATTTCAACTTTCCCGTTCCGTTTATTGTTAATGTTGCTGGTGGTTGTGAATTAGCCTTTAGAATGCCAAGACATTTGCAGGAATCTAAAAAGTAAAATATCCTTAAGATTGTACATGAAAGTAAAATACCTATATGATTATTTGATTCCTAAAACTTGAATGTTGTATTTCAACAGATAACCTATCAATGCTGAAGAGGCATTTTCCCTACAGCCTTACTTCAAGCATTCTATTGGGTAACATGTGCTGGGAGTTCATGCTTACATGGCATCAAAATGTAGACAACCTAGAAGCACTTGAAGCAGCAGTAAGCTGTCTACAGACCATTCCATCCCCTCATCTGAGAGAAGGTAGGTAATGACATTACCATTAATGTGGTAATTAGATATAGCCATGGCAAAGATGATTGAGTGTATTAGGAGAGCAGAATATTTTGAAGTCCCATGTTATGTTGCAGCGCCATTTACACAAATCAGTATTTCCAACATACAGCTGAGTTTATTGATAGTCTCTGTTCCATATGTTATCTGTCAGAGGAATCCTATTTGGGCAAAACAGTTACGACACAATGTGGGACTTAGACTTCTCTTAATGCTCTCAATCTTTTTTTCCATGGCTGTACATCCAGCAATTTTCTTAAAATAATTGTTAAAAACTGGCTATCACACTTAAGTGTGTTTGGAAAGTTATTTGTAGGGACAGGAATATTTCATTGACCTTGATATTGTTTTTCACAGGTTTTTAGTGTCGTAATGTTTGTGTTTGGTGTTATTGATGATCATGTTTGAGAAATTAGAACAAAGTTTAGGTCAGAAAATGGAGGGAGTGAGACAGGACATAGAAGGAGTAAGACAGGACTTAGAACATAATAAAAAAGAGATAGGTCAGAAAATGGAGGAAGTGAGACAGGACTTAGAACATAATAAAAAAGAAATAGGTCAGAAACTAGAACAAAGTAAGGAAGAGATAGGTCAGAAAATGGAGGAAGTGAGAAAGGACTTAGAACAGAAAATAGGAAGACGGAACTTAGAGCAGAAAATAGAACTTAATAGGAAAGAATTAGAGCTAGATTTGGGAAAGAGAATAGAATTAGGAAGACAGGAGTGTAAAGAAAATGTGAAAGTAATGGAAACTAATTTAAAATTAGTACATAAAAACATAAATGAGACAAAGGAAGCTT
The DNA here is from genome assembly GCA_030765045.1 of Tenodera sinensis. Classification (NCBI taxonomy): domain Eukaryota; kingdom Metazoa; phylum Arthropoda; class Insecta; order Mantodea; family Mantidae; genus Tenodera; species Tenodera sinensis. The sequence continues at coordinate 78,916,847 of CM060970.1, read as the reverse complement.
TAGAAGCTAGGATAAGAAATCATAGGAGATAGGATGGGAAAAATAGAATCGGAAATGAGAGAAAATAAGATTGTATTAGAAGGAGAAATTGGTAAATGTAGAGATGAAATAAGAGTAGACTGTAAGATTACAAATGTAAAAGTAGAAATAACTGAGGAATTAAGGAAAGAAATTGAGGTAGTGAAGAAAGGATTTATTAATGAAACTGTAGAACAAATTGTCATTCCTAAAATTAAGACTATGGCTGATGTAGTACAATCACAACAAGATGCTATGAATGATATGAAACAAAGTCACTATGAAATAAAGAATGATTTAAAATCAATTTGTGAAGAAGTGAGAAAAGGAAAAGAAAGTTTGGCTAATGTAAATGATGATGTGAATGCACTACAAAGGCAAAATGATGATTTAGATGTAAATGATGTACAAGATGAAAGTTATTTGAATAATGTACAAAATGTTGACTCACCATATAGAGAAAGGGGTTCACAATTAAACAATGACACAACACACAACACATGCTACACCAACAGCATACTACATGAAATCACACCACCTACATTTGACGAGGAGAAGGGAGACGATCCAAAACTCTTTGTTAAATAGATGGAAGAGTATTTTAAAGTGAAAAGGATACCAAATGAGCTTAGGATGATGATAGTCAAGAAAAGCTTAAAAAACAAAGCATTAGAATGGCTAAGGTTAACACTAGCTGGTCATGAATCATATAGCTCATTCAGAAATCTATTCCTATCAAGGTATTGGGGCCCAGCTAAGCAAAACCAGACTAGGGTAGAGCTAGTGACAGGTAGATATGATCCGACCAAAGGGTTATCGCTAGTCAATTATTTATGAAAGTAGCCAACAAAGGGAAGCTATTAGACCCTAACCTGTCGGAAGCAGAGTTAATTACCAGCATAACAAGACATTTCCCAGACACAATGAGAACAGGGTTAATTGTTGCGAGGCCAGTAGATTTTGCAGATATGATAGAATTACTGACAGCCTTTGAAACACAAAATGGTCGGCCTAATGAGCATAGACATAGGAACGGTCACCCAAACTCACCTATCTTAAACAGGAGTGCGACTACAAACAACCAGAATGAGAAAGAAGATAGAAATACTAGGAGCACCCATGACAGGGGGAGAGGGCCACACCATTTCCCACAACCACACAATCATGGCGAAAGGATGGAGAACACGAGACAGCGGTACCACGACACAATACCAAGGGGTGAATCGAGATACTGAACACATAGGTATGATTGGGGGAGACCAGGAGATCGTACCCATCAAGTGAATCACGTAAGATTCTGTAGGGAATACTTAAACAACCAAAGGTCATCATACAATAGGGGTTCACACCAAAGGGGCAGAAACCAATGGAACACCGGCAACATAAGACAACAGGAACAGGAGGAAAATGTGCCAAATAGGGTGGATGTTGCACAGAATACAGAAATAACAACCACCACCAACACTCAGGGAAATTACCACAACTAAGTTCGCCCCAATCGAGTTGATGACCAACACCAAACCTAAGCGATTGACAATTCACATCGACACATGATGGCCACACAAAGAGAAAATGGAACTACTGTATACTGGACCGCTGGTCATAACAAAACAGCTGGGCGACCACACATGAGCTACAGAATACAAATGGCAAGTTGGTAGGAAGATACCATAAAAACAAATTAAAACCATACAAAGAGAGGACCAAATAGTCTTTGCCAACAAACATGTAAGACAGGAACAGTAGAGATGATGAAAAATGATAATTTTTAATGGGTTTCTTATAGAAAATTATATACAAGTTGGAAAATACAACAAGAAAGGAAATCAACATAGTCATTGGCTATAATGACCACTGAGAGCATTGTCAACAAGGACAGATGAGAATACTGATTGTCATTAGAGAAGTGAATTATAACGACGAAAAAATGTGTTTTTGACATAAGAATGTCAGGGACAAAAATAAAAAGGAATCAATTGTGATGACAAAGAGAAAATATTTTTGACACAAGGGTGTCAAGGGTGAATTAAGAAGAAAAATAATATAGTTGCAGAATAATTATAAATATAGAAGTTTTCTCTTATAAAGATAAGAGATAAAGAGGTGACAATTAGTGAAGTAAGAAAAACCATAGCCAGAAAAGCAATGCCCATGAAGTAAGATGGATATAGCCAATGTTAAGCTTGAAGAAATGTTGAACTAAACAATAGTGAATAAGAACCCAATGTCATAATAGCATCATTAGTAACATCAGAGTTTAAGAATTGACTCAACGACCTGCCTATACATAATAGGCTTGCAAGACAAAGAAGACAAAGAACTGAATAAAATTGCCATAAATATGATCATAATCATTAGCTCAAGATTTGTATCCTGTTTTTCTCTCATAACAAGGAACATAAGTCAAAAGGCACACAATAAACCATGATACACTTAAAAAAATATTTGTGTCAATGTCAAATGTAAAAACTTAGGAATATTCTAGATGTTGTATTGTGTGGTAACTGAATATGTGAAATTTATAAAGACATGCTGTGTCATGCTAAAACAAAAGACAAAAACATACAGCAAAGAAGACTGTAAAGAGAAAAAGGGTATTGTACAAAGTATTAAGTATTAGAGGAATAGGGAGAAGTGTTGTATTGTGTTTCAAGATTGTAAATGTAGGTGACAACTTGAAAAACAAAACAAGGGGCATGTGAGACAGGATATTGTAAGACCCCAAAAGAAAATCGTTTATGTGAATATTTGTTAAGAGTGTAATTTGTTTTTGATGTTGGTATGAGTTGGTTAAATGACGAAAACGTGTTACTAATGTTCATTGTTACAAACAATTAAGTTTGTTTAAAGACGTCATAAATATTTCTATATTTAATTTTAATATATATGTATAAATAAAAGAATTATATGTGTTCAACATTGAAAGCGAAGGGAGAATGGCTAAGGATCGCTTCCCTAACAATGCAGGAACTATTTGATGAACGCATACGCGGAGGTACACAAAAAGAAGTGTAACGCGGTGCCAATTGTCTAGTTAATAGCGTTAATAGCGTGTATTTGGTATGGATGGACACATTTTTGTGTGTGCGTGTCATAAAATAGTGAAAGTAAAATTGCTAAGTGTTTGGAGACCGTTTGTTTGAGTAAAATAAGTGAAACGTTGGCTAACTTTAACAAGTTAGTTAATACGAAGTGTGCAATTAAATGAAAGGACGTAAAATAGACGAAGTGTAAAGTGATAGAAAACACATTTAGCGAAATATTGCTAAATTTTCAGGCATTAAATCTCGGCGATGCTAGGGAAGTCAATCCACTGAAATAAAAGACTTACTACTGTGATATGATTTAAATACTGTGAACAAGAAGGTGCGAATAAAATATTTCACTAAAGTTAACCCCGAGTGTATGTTCATTCCATCCAGTACCACGACCCGAGATAACAAGAGTCAAAAGCTCATCACCATCACCGTATTAATTTATAAAAACAGCACCAATTGTTTTTACTGTTTTGCCAACAGCAACACCTGTAATATGTATGTCACGCTCATATCTTCAACAGGATCTAGCTTTCTTTAAGATTCACTATATATGAAAACATTGGAGAGCAAGAGAGTAAATGGTTTTATTAGCAAATGGTAGCAACATTTAACCAAGCATATTTACACTTCCAGGCATTTGCAAGCTCATGTGGACCATGCATTTGCGGCTGAGATTTGAGGGAGCAGCAAGATTATTCCAAAAAGTAGGCAGGGTCCCCAAGGAATGGTTTTGCAGGAAAGAAATAGGTATCTCAGACCTAGAAATGTCTGCTTTTCTAGAAACTTGTACCACATTCTTAGATACGTTTATGGAGGTAAGCACTGCTTTCTTACTTTCAAAGCTCAACTACAATTTTAATGAATATATTACTAATTTCTTTTGCATCCTATTCTTTAGGCATGTCTTGCAAGTGAAGCACCTTCCCAAATAGACACAAGCAGGTATGAAGAATTGTGGAATAGTGAAGTTACTGGGCCACCACCTCTATCAGAACTAGCTTTGGCACAGTCCAAAGTAAACACTGATCTTCTTCATCTTCGCTATCAACTTTCTCTGGCTCTTCATATGATGGCAGCCTTCAGCTTGCGATTTGCAAAGCCCATTTCATCATTGTTTGGAAATGTGGTATGCATTTTATATTTCAATTATACCTTTTCATGGATAATTGATAGGTTGATTCAGAATAGCGGAGGAGATAATGAAATATGTCAAAACTTTTAGTACAGTTTAAAATAAATAAATATACTTTTACTTTCTACACTAGATACCTATAAGTAGACTGTATTACACTCAAAAATTCAATATCAAGATTTCATAAAATATACATGCTTTGAGTTCTCCTGAATAACCTCATGCTTTTTAGAAAAAGGTGCATAACTGCATTTTTTTATTGTTTTGGTTTTTTAATTTTTATTTTGTTAACAAAAGCACATAAAACAATAAACACTCTTAAAATCTTGCTCAGGGAAGACCATCAGCAATGTTGCCGTATACGAGCTTCTAAATATGTCATTGCAAAATTATTAAATTATTACATTTTCCTAAATGAGGGAACATTTTATGAATTTTAGTTTGAAGGAGTTTGCAAGAATGAGTGATTACTAATTATTAAAAAATAGTGTAGTTTTCTATAGACTGCCTGTCTTTTCATAGAGACAGTGCACATAACAGACAACTTATGTTTTAGGGCCATAGTGCATTATTTGCCGAACTGACAACAAAACCTCAACTGCCAAGCCACAATCCTGATCCAGCACTGATAGCAAGCAGATCCCAGTTCTTATTCCATGTAATCTCAGGAGCCATGCAGACCATTCAGCGAGCAGAATGGGATAATGGCAATCACAATGATAAGGTATGTTGTGCATATTTTTATTTTCTCTACTACATATAGTAAGTAGAGGAAGTATTGTATTCCACCCAAAAATTTGTTGAGATTTCACTGGAAATATATATTTTGAGGCCCTCTGAATAAAAAAAGAAACATTTTTAGAAAAAGGTCAGTGTGTTTGTGTCTGTCAGTGCATCTGCGGGCAGCATAACTCAAGTACAAAAAGTCAGAAACCAAAGTTGGTATTTAAGTTTAATGTCTTTTAAGGATGCGACATGATTTTGAAGAAAATTCCTTTACCCTAAACTACCCTTTACATGAACAAGTTTTCAAAAATTTTGATTTTGTCAAAAATGGTTCTAACAATTTTGAATAAAATGCCATATTTTTATGACATACAAAATGTACATTTTGAATTTTGTGGCTATAGCCCATGTAGTCCTGTTTACTCTGGATGACTTTTGCATAACTAGTAAACCATAAGAGGTAGACCACATCTTACTGTACAAAAAATGTAGATCTTGCTAAAACACACAATTTGTCTAAATAAATTTTTTTTGTAGAGTGAACCATTTCGGAGATATTCCTTGTTATTTGTGTGAGTTTTGGAAAACTTAAACTTTTGTCAAATAGAACATCAGTATTCACTTTTTTATATGTTAGCCTTGGAAAGAGAACAGATTTGAAAGCTTTAAAAGATTTGACTATTGCTGTATTATCATATTCCCCTTGTACCTACAAGGAAATAGGCAATAACATTTCTGCAAATGTTTAAAGTAATATGAAGAAGATATAGGAATAAGATTTTGGAAGAATGGTTAGTAAAAGAGTAGAGGAAGTCAGATATTCTTTAATTTCCATTGATATCTTTTTAATAAATTCAATACTGCTTATAATGCTAAAATGTATCTTCACAGCAGCAGGCTCGACTAGACACAAGAGTTGCAGTGCAGTGGATGAGCAAATGCTATTGTTTGGCATCTGTTTGGCATGTAAACAGTGATATCTTACGCTGTCATCAGATCTGTGAACTCTATTCTTATGGTTATGATCGGTTGGCTGAAGAAGTAAGTCTTTAATCTAAGTGTATGTATAATCTTTCTGTGTTAGTTTCTTATTTTGTTGCATTTGAAGATTAAAAACTCATATGACACGTCAGTTAATTGGGGCATGTTATTTAATTATTGCATGTTATTTAATTGTTGCATATAGTGATAATTTATCAACAGTGAGGGACATTTATCTAAAAAAAGTTGTGGTGCTAACAGCCTTGGTCATGTTAGTTCTTTGTTAATAAATAATATAACAGAGCACACATGATATTCAATAATAGAAATTAAAAAACTTTCCTGAACAGTGCTTGTCTGTTTTCTTTGTTTTGTTTTATTAAAGGAAACTCTTCTGTACAATTAGGTACAATATAGTTGAGCTAAGCTAGATACAGAACAACAATGATACTTGTTATCAGGGTCCCATCCAGCGATAGTCCCAATAATGTTACACAGAAATAGGGAAAACAATTACAGAAAAAGCATTTGTATAGAGTTAAATGTTCAGTCGCAAATCAGAATGCCAGCAACGCTTTAGTCTTCGTTGTAGACGTTCAGGAGGAAGATAAATATGGCGCAGCAGCAGATTGCGATGGCGCAGACAGGATTGATCCAGTCTCCTGTAGCAGATGCGGAGGATACACATCACCTCCGGTAGACCTATATCAGCATGCAGAGTAGAGTTGTGCACGTACCAGGGAGCGCCGGTCATGAGGCGTAGAAAACGATTCTGTGTACGCTGGATCCTCAGGATCTGCGATGGAGCTGCAGAACCCCAAATGGCACAGCTATACTGCCACATGGGTCGAATTAAGGAAGTATAAACCAGACGCTTGTACCGCAAAGGTAAGGGTGAGGAACCAGACACAAGATGATGGACTTCGCGGATACGGTGATGAATCCTCTGCACTAGACTACAGAGATGGGGACCCCATGTTAGCCGGCTGTCCGAGATAAGGCCGAGGTATCTTATGGAAGTCGCTGTGGGTATCTCCGTCCCATTGAGATAAAGGGAATGATGGGTCACGTTCTTTTTGTAGGTGAACTTCACAACTCGGGACTTATGAGCGTTCATAGTCACTCTCCATCGGCACCAAGACTGAATTTGATTCCAGAAGTCCTGAAGGTGGCTAGCAGTCACAGCACAAGTACTCACACACAGAGCCGCCACGTCATCGGCATAGTGAGCGATGGTGAGTTGAGGATGACTAGGAAAATCCGAGGTATATACCACATATAATAAGGGGCCTAGTACGCTTCCTTGCGGTACACCAGAAAAAATACGAAAGGCCTTGGAGAAGGCGCTCTCATATTTAACGGAAAAGGTGCGATTATGCAAATAGGACTGTAGGAGGCGGAAATAGGTGTCTGAGAGATGCGGTTTGAGTTTGAGTAACAGACCATTGTGCCAAACCTTATCAAAAGCTTTCTCCGTATCCAAAAACAATCCTAAGCACACAGATAGATGTTCATATGCATCAAGAATAGTGTCAACTATGCGATGTAGCTGCTGAGAGCAGGAGTGAAGAGGGCAAAATCCAAACTGAGTATCAGGGATAATTTGTACGAGCTGAGATAAGAGGCGAGGCAGAAGGAGACGTTCGAAGATTTTGGAGAGTAGGGAGAGTAAACTAATAGGACAATAATTGTGAGGATCATTCTTAGCTTTGTCAGGTTTAGGAAGAAGGATAACAGTAGCATGCTCCCATCGGTGAGGGATATGAGCAGTGCGGAGGATAGCGTTATAGATCTGTATTAGTAGGACTAGTGCATTCCGGGGAAAATGAAGTAATAAGGGTTGCACAATAAGATCAGGACCTGGAGATTTGTGAGGTGAGGAGCAAACGATGATATTTTTAACTTCAGCAGGGGTAAAGTAGTGTCGAAAAGGAGTGAGTAATAAAGGTTGCGTGAGTTCTTCCTCCACTTGATGATTAAATTCCACATCGAGCACAGGATTGGGTGAAAACTGTCGTGCCAGGAGTTCAGAAAACAGGTTGACCTTCTCAAGTGGCGTAGAAAATCAAGTATTGCCAATCTTAAGAGGTGGTATGGCAGCAGAATGGCACGTCAAAGTTCTAGTCTTCTGCCATAAGGATCCATCACGGGTGTTTAAGACTCGAAGTTTGCTTTCAGCAGCATTACTGCGTGCAGCACGTAGGGCAGCCTTCAGCTCCCGAGTAGCGCAGTTAAAATTAGTTTTATGAAGTGGGCAATGCGTATGTTCCCAGAGTTTCCTACAGTCCTTCTTGATGGAATGCAGAAGACGAATCTCAAGAGAGCAGAAAGTCACAGACCGAGGACGGAGATCGTGGACGTTGCTGCTGGCAAGGTTGGCTGCACACTGTATATTACGAGTCAGGGTAGAAACAGTGACATCAACATCACAGGGTGACTTAAGCGGCACAGTCATAACAGCGAGGTCAGCAAGCAAAGAGGTGTACAAAGGCCAATCAAAAGGATGCCGTACCAGGGACGGAAAGAAGTCTTTGTACTTCACGCCATCAGAGAGAGTAAGCAGGACTGGTAAATGATCGGAGCTCAGATCGTGAAAAATGGAAAGACGGGAACAATGACGGGAAATATTATGTCCAATGAAGAAATCCAGCACGTCCGGAGTCCCACCATTGTGCAGGTAGAACGTGGGTTCAGTAGGACAGATTACATCTAGGTGTAACTGATGAATTGCAGTGTGTAAAAGTTTACCTCTAGGATTTGAGAGGTTCGAACCCCAAAGAGGATGTTTGGAATTAAAATTGCCTCCGATTAGAAAGGGGGCCTTGAAAGCATGAGTAATACCCCAGAAATCGGCGAGACTAACATGATTCTGAGGAGCAGAATAAAAAGATCCAACTTGAATGTTTATGGAAGTAGTGGACAGTTGAATCCGAGCAACCTGGAAGGAGTCTTCCGAAATGGGTGGAAGGGCATGGTGAGCCAAACGGGTTTTGATAAACAAGGCAGAACCACCCGTTCTAGTCGAGTTAGGGTGATCTGCACGATATATATCATAGCCAGGAATATGGAAATGTATGTGAGGAGCCAATTTGGTTTCTGTGGCGAGCAGGATGTCTACTTCATAAACCGTAAGGAAGTGTAATAATTCGTGAAACTTATTGGTGATACTCTGACAATTCCAAGTGCAGATTCGAATGCAAGTGGGGACAAAATTAGCCATGAATGCGAAGCAGAACAGGAATCAATTGTTGCAGCGTAGTAAGAAGAGGTTGTAGAATAGCAAAGACAGAATCCAGTCGAGCCATCAAGCAGTCCAATGGAGATTGGTTTGGTTCACACTCACGGGTTGCGGCTGCATAGGACTGCGAAGCACCGGGAGGTTAGCCCCGAGAATCTGGATGCGACGATAGAGGCTGTACATTAGATACAGGAGGACGAGGATAGGCAGCTCCAGTAGAAGTAGGTAAGGTAGACTCCAGACGAGGGAAAGTATGAAGCGGAGGAACAGTAGCAGAAGGTACACCAGAAACGGTACGTTGGGGATAAGAGTGAGGCCGCTGGGTAGCTTGGAGCCGTCGATGTACAGGGCAGCCCTTATAGTTCGTTGTATGTGGACCTTTATAATTCACACACAGAGGGGGCGTGTGAGGAGCCTTAGAGCACTGCGCAGTAGGATGGTGGCCATCACATTTGACACAACGTGGTTGTTTGTGACAATAATTACGACTGTGTCCAAATTCCTGGCAGTTCAGGCACTGAATAACACCCCGTTTAGGTTTCGGGGGCTCCACTTTTACCGTCGTGTAATATAAACGATCAAGTTCAAGCTTGTAAGCGCCTACATTGGATGTTTGTAAATGTTTGATAACAGTGTTCATATTGAGTATATTAGAGACATACGTAAATGGGAGGTGGCTTTTGGGATGAGGAAGCAGAAGCAGTAGGCGTAGGTACACCATGATCTCCATCTTCAGAATCCATGGTAGCCAAGGGTGCAAAACGGTTGGTTGTAGCGAAAGGAGAATCAGTTGTGACGGAACCCAGTTTCTTCCTCTTGGTGTCACGTGGACAATCATCCTGGCTGCGTGGTTTAAAGGCGGCAGAGGACAAGCTGCAGTCCATAGGCTGCACTTTACCAGAGCGATGTGAAGAAATGGGTACGGATTGAGTTTGCTGGCAGTGTGATGAAGTGGAGGCTTCTCCCTGGGAGCTACTAGATGTGGTTTGAGGAGCTGGGGTTGGTCCCGGTAGAGGAAATAACTGATCCTCAGGTTGGTAACGCTGCTGCATCGTAGAATAAATAAGCTGCCCCGTATCAATGGGAACAGCCATGGTGTTTAAGGAAAGTCTTAACACTATGCAGTTCACTCTCTTTGCTGCCTATCGGCAAACTTGGAGGTTGTAAACTTTCATTAAAAGTCCACTTTAACCTAACTAGTTAAACAGAAGAGAGGAAAAGAAAAACGAAAAACAAACACTATTGTGAAAACACCCAAATAACACAGTACAAGTACGGTTGGAAGTATTTAAAGTCTGTAAACATGCAATCTTGTCGTGAATAACCAATTTTAAGCACGCACTGAGTAATGGTACAGTCACAATTCAGTACTTCAAAAACAATAAATTCAGATGAAAATTCGTGATCCTTTCACTTCCACTGTCAATAATCACTGAGATCTTAAATAATAGACACTAATATGCACATACAATGCGAAAATATCGATATTTAAGGCTAAATAAGCGGACCATAATATCAAGGAGATATTGTTAAATCCAATGCCCTCTAGAATCTTTGTGCTTGTCTGTTGTGCATTTTAAAGAGGTAACAGTAAGGCAGATTATATTGAAATTAATTGGATCTTATGCTCTGTGAGTTTTCAGTGAGGCCAAAGTTTTGTTATGAGATCAATAAAATCTCCAGTATTTTATTGGTGTAGTTAAAGACAAAGTATAAAGTATTTTAGATATAATGGTGACTTTTATGATCAGTGTGTAAAGCAATATTTGGATAGCCTGTTAAATGTATATATTGTGATGCCTGCCTATGGCATGGCAACACAAAAAATATTGGTCAGAGCCAGGCTGCCCCACCTCGGGCAGACGGTACATAACAAAGGTGCTCAAGGTCAAGCTTCCCCACATCACTTACTCAAGCAAACACATCACTAGCAACTGTCAAGCAGCAACAGAAAGTATTTTCCAGAGGATTCAAGAAGTGTCCAGCGGCCGGCTTATTTGTAGATGTTCGAGAAAGATCTGGCTACGTAATTGCCAGTATAAAAGCTTGCGAAGTGTATGAGGACATGCAGTTTTTTTGAGTCGGTTGGTGTGTCAGTAAGAGTGACACTGTGTGTGTGTGGTATTGTTGTTGTGAAAGATACGTCATGTCAAAGTGAAGTTTTAATGAGTCTTGAGTGATTGCATCATCAAAGTTAGCGATTTGAGAGACAGAGGAAGTGCAGAGAGACAGAAAGGAGTGTGTTAGTGATGAGAAGAGAGCAGTTGTGAGTTGTAATATCATGAAATACTGTAGATTGTGCTAATGTCAGTAGAAGAGAACTGTGTCTTTGTACAAAAGTGTTGAAAGAAACAAGTTGGGCTGAATCTTGTCATTTTTGTCACAATATCATAAGGAGGCACACTTAAACAATTTCTATATGACATCCTTTTCTTCATTATTGCATCATACATTTTTGATTCATTAGTCCTTCCTGTGTGAATTAGTTTGGAGCAAATTTAATAAAGTTTAAAATTTGCTCTAAAATTGAAAATATTATCACTTATTCATGCACATTATAACTAATGTATAAATGTAAGTGATCATACATATCCGTATGCTTATTTTGAAAAAATTGACTTAGATACTTAGTTCAGAATTGGTCTGTGCTGAAAGTTGTATAGGATGTATAAGCAGTAGTAGGAGGGCCATCTCAAAAGTTGTTGTTTTCTAGTGCCTTGCATCTGGCAATGAAGCCATCTCAAAAGTAACTTGCACTATTTTTTTAAATCCGCGCGGTAGGCGGAAAAAGTCTGAAAGTCCCAGGGTATATAGGTATGGGTGTAGCAGCAGCACCGTAAAATTCCTAGGCCCCTAAGTTTATTGCTTGGACATTAAAACGGCAGTAACAATGGAGACTCCACTCGTTCCTACCGCCGATTGCGAAGTTCACGCTGTAATCCATTTTCTGACGGGAAAAAATAAATGTGCAACTGAAATTCATTGCGAGTTGTGCAGTGTTTATGGAAAAGACGTTTTGTCAAGACAAATGGTTTCTCGTTGGCCCCAATCATTCATTGAAGGGAGAACAACATTACACGGTGAGCAATGAAGCGGTGGCCGACCTTTCACTTCCAGCGCTCCGGATATTGTTGATGAGATTCGAGTAGTCGTGAACACCGATCAGCGCCATGCACTTGATGCAGGTTTGTTTCAACTTCCTCCATATATTGAAATAAGCCGTGCATCGCTTCACAGGATTATTTCTAAGGATCTGTGTCTATCAAAAGTGTGTGCAAGTTGTGGAAATGAATGGATGAGGCAACTCCAAAAAAAGGCAAAAGTTGTTGCATCGGCTGTCAAGGTCATCACAACGATATTCTGGGATTCGAAGGGAGTACTGTTAATCGATTACCTGCTCCATGGGACCACGATGACAGCTGCTCGCTATTGTGAGTTGCTGAGAAAACTCAAAAGAGCCATACAAAACAAAAGGAAGGGAAAGTTGAGCAAAACAGTTTTTCTGGTCCACGATAACATTCGCCCGCACGCTGCTCATGAAACTCAAGCCCTTTTGAGCAGTTTCGATGGAATGTTTTCGGTCATCCATCCAGTGCACCTGACCTTGCACCGAGTGATTACCATCTTTTTCCGGAGTTGCAGCAACATCTTGGGGGAAGGCGCTTTGTAAATGACGAGGAACTGAAACAAGAAGTGGAAAGATGGCTATCCAGTTTGGCGGGAGAGTGGTTTGACATTGGGTTAAAAAAACTGTTACCACGGTATCAAAAATGTATTTAGGTTCAAGGAAATTATATGGAAAAATAGGTAGTGAATGTAGCTTTCAAAATATACCCTTTTTAAAATATTTAAATGTTTTGTTATTTTTTAAAAAAAATAGTGCAACTTACTTTTGAGATGCCTCTCGTATTACGTAACTTTTTAATACTGGAAGCTAATGATAGTATTGTTGGAATCAATTGAGAGTGAAAACTGAGTTGATTGAACATGTTTTGGAGCCTATTTGCCTCCATTATCAACCATACATTGACAGATCTTGGGTGGTGAAGCTGATCTGTCTGTAGATTGCTCTAGTGGTGATCCTAGGAACTTGTACGGTGGATTCAGGACTCTCTAGAGAATAGACCTAATACTGGTATTCAAAGTGGCGCCCGTGTGTGGTGGGAAATATTTATAAACAATTTGTCTACAAGCTATGATTTCTATGCAGTAAAACAAAAAAGTGATGTAATAACACTCTTTTGTGTGGATATAGGCTGTATTATACACAAAAACATGGTTTCAAGAGTAAAATAAACAAAATAAATTCATTATTTATTTATGCCAACAAGCTTACTGTTGGTGTTTTTAAACACACAAGCCGTGTGTGGGCAAAGTTTGAGAGGTAGAACTGGAACTTAAGAATTCAATGCCACAACTGGGATTTGAACCACAGACCTTCCGCTTACCGAGCGGCTGCTCTACCACTGAGCTATTGTGACAAACTGCCAGAATGGCATTAAATTCTCAAACCAGTTCGTATTTCTCCTGGTAAACACCAGGAACACCAACAGTAAGCTTGTTGGCATAAATAAATAATAATTACCATCTGAAGGTTATTTAATCCTGGGATATAAAGTACTTACAATAGTAAGTCACCATTGGGGTAATTTGTCTCTGATGTGAGACTGCCTTTGTGGTTTACCAGGAGAAATACGAACTGGTTTGAGAATTTAATGCCATTCTGGCAGTTTGTCACAATAGCTCAGTGGTAGAGTAGCCGCCTGGTAAGCGGAAAGTCTGTGGTTCAAATCCCAGTTGTGGCATTGAATTTTTAAGTTCCAGTTCTACCTCTCAAAATAAATTCAATTTAATATTAAACAGTGACTAATAAACAATGAAATATATAACCTTAAACAACATTCATGTAGTCTCTATAGTTTTGCATACCATTATATAATCACATTAAACTTACAAAGAAGATAGACAAAACCACAAGCAGCATGGTACTAAAATTAAAGACTTGCTGACATTGAGTTCACTCAAAATTATTGATCATTGAGAGGTAGAACTGGAACTTAAAAATTCAATGCCACAACTGGGATTTGAACCACAGACCTTCCGCTTACCGGGCGGACGCTCTAACCACTGAGCTATTGTGACAAACTGCCAGAATGGCATTGAATTCTCAAACCAGTTCGTATTTCTCCTGGTAAACCACAAAGGCAGTCTCACATCAGAGACAAATTACCCCAATGGTGACTTACTATTGTAAGTACTTTATATCCCAGGATTAAATAACCTTCAGAATGGTAATTATTATTTATTTATGCCAACAAACTTACTGTTGGTGTTTTCAAACACACAAGCCGTGTGTGGGCAAAGTTTGAGAGGTAGACCTGGAACTTAAAAATTCAATGCCACAACTGGGATTTGAACCACAGACCTTCCGCTTACCGGGTGGACGCTCTAACCCTGAGCTATTGTGACAAACTGCCAGAATGGCATTAAATTCTCAAACCAGTTCGTATTTCTCCTGGTAAACCACAAAGGCAGTCTCACATCAGAGACAAATTACCCCAATGGTGACTTACTATTGTAAGTACTTTATATCCCAGGATTAAATAACCTTCAGAATGGTAATTATTGTTTATTTATGCCAACAAACTTACTTAAGTTCCAGTTCTACCTCTTAAACTTTGCCCACACACGGCTTGTGTGTTTAAAAACACCAACAGTAAGTTTGTTGGCATAAATAAATAATAATTATTGATCATTGTTTACACTGCTTATCACACTGTATGGCTGTGCCATAGCCGAGTGATTAGACCATTCGCTTCTCACCAAGGTGGCCCAGGTACGATCCTAGGCAACCACATGTGGGATTTGTGGTGAACAAAGCGGCAGTGGGGCTGGTTTCCTCTGGGTTTTCCGGTTTTCCCCGCCATCTCATTCCACTGGTGCTCCATCTCCATTCCATGTATCCTACCTGCGGTGCTGTATGTAGTAAAAGCGGGCATTAAACAATATAAAAATGAAAAATCACGTACCATATACACAATATTACATGCCTGCACAAAACATACAATGGATGGCTGGTACAAAAATTCTGCCATTTAGAGTACCGTAATCAAGGGTTACTTGAGCCCTTAGGGTTTACTTGAGCCCAAAATAAAAAAGTGTTTTAGCACACTCTCTATAGCACTGGGACAATGTATAGCACTTTGTTGGGACATTTTCCAACACGTGGCACCATTACCTAGAGCCTGAGTAGGATTTTAGCTCTCCCAACTTGCCACTAGAGTACAAAGTTGCCTTTGTTGTTTAATTGGCAAGATGACTGATTTTTATCCTCTGCAAACTTTTACTTGTGTGCCACATATTTATGGCCTTCAGAGTTCAGGTAAGTGTTTTTTTTAATTCTCTAATCCTCCTCAAGTCATTCCACTCATAATGTTTTGTTATGATGTGGCGTATGGCCATAAAGTTATTAGTTTTTAAAACTTGTCATCACAACCTGAAAATATGGGTTACTTGAGCCCAGTATAATTTTGGGCTCAAATAAACCTTCACCACAGTTTTGTCCTTATATGCAGTATTAACAAGGACTCAAGTAAACTGCATGCAGTTTTTACATTCAATTTATTGCTTTTAGGCCAATAGAAGAGAATGCCTTCCAAATACATGAGTGAGTGAGTGAGTGTCGGGTTTAAGGGCCCGTCGACAACTTGGTCAATAGGGCCCCCAAATACATAAGACTTCCTGGCAGTCACAAGTATGCACAAGCCCCTGTCATTGAAGAAACATTAGAAGTAGGAAATTTTGTTCTTGTAATGTGGAATGACAGTGAATATCCAGGTATTATTCAAGATATGAAAGAAAATGGTGCTTTTCTAGGTTGCATGGCTCCTAAAAAAGGCATGGATGTGGCCTAAGAAGAAGGACTTGCTGTTTTATAAGTGGGAGGACATTATTCAAAAGATTGACCCACAAAAAGTGCTAAAGAGAGGCCTTTACCTTTACCGTTGCCTAAGTTGTAATTTTCTCTTTGTTAACCTTTGCAACATTTATGTCTTAATTCACAACACTCACAAATGTGTGCATTTTTATCAAAATAAGCACGTTTTATAACTTTCTTGTAAGATAAAATGTGTATTTTTAAAGAAACTAAGTTCTACTTGATCCCAATGCATTTTAGCAGGCAAATAAAATACGAGAAAGTGTTTGGGCTCAAGAAACCCAACATAAGGGTAACTTGAGCCCAAATTAAATATGTCTTAAAAATATCGAAAACATATCAAAATCAAAATATTTCTTGGCTCTATCCATTAAAGACATTCTAAAGTATAAGATAATAAAACTTCCATTTAAAAAAGGTGTATTTTTGAAAGCATTTTCTGAAGACAAAGGAAATAAACCTGATATTTGGGCTCAAGTAACCCTTGTTTACGGTAATTAATTACTTAGTACAAAAGCTTTAGGGTGGAAGTTTGCTTTTGCGTTCATTGAAAGTTTCTGTTTTCTCAGTTTGCAACAAGGCATTACTTAGTACCTTACAGCTCTTCTTTACTAGAATTTACGGGTTCAGGCGGGGGGGTGTTAATCCAACAGATGAAATATGAAAAACGAGTAACCCTAAACCAGCACTGTGATTGAAATATATAACCTTAAATCAGCACTACAAAGCAACTTTCATGCAGTCTATTTTGCATGCCGTAACATAGCAGTATTTTTCAAATTACAGCTACTCATTTAAGTTACAAAGAAAATAAATAGTTTATACATGCCAGCAGTATACTACCTACTATTGGTATTACAGCTGTCGCTAATTGAGTTCATTCAAAGTTATCTTCCACTGTGTATAATTTTCACAATGTTATATACACAAAATATATACACTGACAACTAACACACGATATGTTGCAATTTACAGTAATTAACTACTGAATTTAGACACTTTACACTGCAATTTTCTTTTTGTTTTTGCTGAAAGCTTCTCAGCAGCAAAATGTTTTATGAATATACAGCTGAATTCTTCAATGGTGTAAGGTGTTCATGGTGAATGATCCATTTTTCTCTGAGATCTTTATCTTTTGAAAATATAAATATTGGTACTAATTGTCCATATATACTGTAGTTACTTTTACACTGGGGAACGCAACAGTTACAAAGCATGGTAATATTTTAGGTTAGGTAGGTTGGGTAGTATGTTGATGGCAATAACATCCACTACTGGAACAATTTCTTCTTTCGCCTCTCACATTGTAATTGTGACACAAATTATATTTTCAAACGGATAAATTAATAACACTCTATGTATAATGTAATTGTAGTCTTACCTGGAATGCAATAACAGCAAATATCAACATGGAAAGTTCATGGCACAACACACTCAGTTGTCGCAATTATTCCTGTTTCATAAATTCCCCAAATAAAGGTTTTCAGATACTCTTTGCTTTGCTAATGTAAAGACAAACAAATCACAATTATTATAACAAACAGTGAATCATAGGCATAAAAAATAATATGGAAGATATAGTGTGTGTAAACACCTCAGAGATCACCAACTACCGGCACCATTTTTTTAAATCTCAAAACTCAGTGTCATGTGGATTGCCTTAGGGAATGTTGAAATTAAAGAAACTGTTTTTGTTCTTCCATATGTAAATATGTTCCCATGCTGACAATTCGTACTCTCCTGCTGTATTTCAGTAAGCTTGGTTCTGGATTTATGTTGTGAGTTTTTGTTCAAAAATGGGTGGTAACTGCTGATTTTTCTATATGTTTGTGTTTTATGCATCTAAAATGCTCCTTGGTCCTTGTTTCTAAGTTTCTTTTATTTTTCCTATATAGATTTGGTCACAATTACTCCATTCTATTTTATGAATTCCATATTTTTACTTTCTCTACTGGTAAGTAGGGGAAGTATTGTATTACACCCAAAAATTCGATGTCGAGATTTCACCGGAAATATATGTTTTGAGGCCCCCTGAATCCAAAAAAAAGCATTTTTAGAAAAAGGTCTGTGTGTGTGTCTGTCAGTCTGTCAGTCTGTGGACAGCATAACTCAAAAACGAAAAGTCAGTTAAAAACCAAAGTTGGTATTTAAGTTTAATGTCTTTCAAGGATGCGACACGAAGATTTTGAAGAAAATAGCCCCACCCTAAACTACCCTTTACATGGAACATTTTTCAAAAATTTTCATTTTCTTGAAAATGACTCTAACAATTTTGATTAAAATGTCATATGTTTGAGATATTTTGATGACAATTGAAATGTATATCTTGAATTTTCTGGCTATAGCCCCTGTAGTCGTATTTACTCTGGACGACTGTTGCATAACTGGTAAACCGTTAGAGATAGACCAAGTCATACTATACATACCATACTATCTTGCTAAAATACACAATTTACATCTGAATAAATTTTCTTGTAGGGTGAACCATTTCGGAGATATTCCTTGTTATGTGTGTGAGTTTCGGAAAACTTAGAACTTTAGCGAAATGCAACAACGTTGTTCATTTTTTTATATGTTAATCGTGCAAAGAGAACGGAACTTCAAAGGTCAAAAAGATTTGACTGTCGCACAAAGCCTTCTGTATTCTAATATCTCCCTTGGACCTACAAGGACATAAGCAGTAAGATAATTTGTACGAATGTTTATCTTAACTAACACGAAGAAGATATAGGAATAAGAGTTTGTTAGAATGGTTAGTATAAGAGTAGAGAAAGTCATGTGAGTGCAACACGTCAGATTTTTTATTCAAAGATACAGTCTTTAGTGTTACAGAGAATTTATTAACTGGAGCAGTTGGCTCCAATTTCATATTCAGTAAATTGTTTAATATCAAAACAAATTTCAGCTAATTTTTTCTTTAACTATTCCCTTTGTTTTTTCCAGATAATGCCTGCAGTACATGACCCTTCACAGCTCAGTTCTAAGTTGCTGGTTATAGCTGGTCAGCGTTTGAAACAGATTATAACCACTTCTGAAGATATGTGTGAGAAAATGTCTTACCTAAGTCCATCATTATCAGCCTGGCTTGACAGTTTGGTAAGTTGTTTTACAAGTTCCATTTATCAATGTAATACATAGAGAATTGAAACGTTGAGCTACAATTTACAGTGACGCAATGGCCAAGTGGTTAGACCATTCACCTACCACCAGGTGGCCCTGTTTTAATCCTAGGGACACACATATGGTATTCATGGTGGACAGAGCGGCACCTGGGCAAGCTTTCTCTGACTCCTCCGGTTTCCCGTGCTACTCATTCCACCAACTGCTCCATCATTACCTTTCCAATCATCCATTTCACCTGCATTTCATATCATCCTCTTCCTCACTCTCCTACCTGGTGCTAGACTGACCACCGGCTTCCAGGTCTTCACTCTGTCCAGTCCTTAGGTTTGTCTGCTCCCTAACAGGCATCTGATCATAGGCACAGGCTTGTAAGTCCTCCATACGTGGAGGGTAATCAGATGAAGAAAAAGAAGAGCTAAAATTTCCACACTTTTGAAGTTAGATCATTATTCCTCAAATAAAACATCTTTGTTTGCAAAATATGTGTGAAAAAAAAGTAATACTCATTATGTGTAATGGAAAGCAGCAACAACACTGGAAAAAAGGGGGGAAAATGTCAAAAAATGTAAATAGCTGTCTTATAAAAAAACAAGTGCTTGGGTAATAATAGTTCATTATGTTGTTTTGATATAATATTACAGTTCTTTATTCACTGCATGCAATTCAGTTCAATTCAATTCATTCATCCGAATGAACATATATATGTTGTGGATTCTTCCAGTATTATAAAAGTTCACGTATAATACGAGGGGCATATCAAAAGTTGTTGTTGTTGTTGTTGTTTTCTAGTGCCTTGCATCTGGCAATGAAGCCATTAGCATTCGTGCTTTCCAATACTTTTGAACTGTAGTTTCTTCTGATCTTAATGCTTCACAGGTCTTCAAAAGTAAGTTGCACTATTTTTTTAAATCCGCGTGGTAGGCAGGAAAAGTCTAAAAGTCCCAGGGAATATAGGTATGGGTATAGTAGCATCACTGTAAAATTCCTAGGTACCTAAGTTTATTGCTTGGATACTAAAACGGCAGTAACAATGGAGACTCCACTTGTTCCTACCGCCAATTGCGAAGTTCGCGCTGTAATCCGCTTTTTGACGGGAAAAAATAAATGTGCGACTGAAATTCATCGCGAGTTGTGCAGTGTTTATGGAAAAGACATTATGTCAAGATAAATGGTTTCTCTTTGGCGCCAATCGTTCATTGAAGGGAGAACAACATTACATGATGAGCAGCGAAGTGGCCAACCCTCCACTTCCCTCACTCCGGATATTGTTGACGAGGTTCGAGCAGTCGTGAACACCGATCAACGCCTTACACTTAATGCAGGTTTTGTTTCAACTTGCTCCGTATATTGAAATAAGCCGTGCATCACTTCACAGGATTATTTCTAAGGATCTGTGTCTATCAAAAGTGTGTGCAAGATGGGTTCCTCGCATGCTTTCAGAACAACACAAGGAGCAGAGAGTTGACGTCGCATTGCAATTTTTGCAATTTTTTGAGGATGAGGGAGATGGCTTATTCGACAGAATAGTGACCGGGAACGAAACATGGATCCATCACTGGACACCCGAATCCAAAAGACAGAGTATGGTGTGGAAACGAAAGGATGAGCCAACACCAAAAAAGGCAAAAGTTGTTGCATTGGCTGGCAAGGTCATGGCAACGATATTCTGGGATTCGAAGGGAGTACTGTTAATCGATTACCTGCCCCGTGGGACCACGATGACAGCTGCTCGCTATTGTGACGTGCTGAGAAAACTCAGAAGAGCCATACAAAACAAAAGGAGGGGAAAGTTCAGCAAAACAGTTTTTCTGTTCCATGATAACGCTTGCCCGCACGCTGCTCGTGAAACTCAAGCCCTGTTTGAGCAGTTTCGATGGGATGTTTTCGGTCATCCACCTTATTCACCTGACCTTGCACCGAGTGATTACCATCTTTTTCCAGAGCTGCAACAACATCTTGGGGGAAGGCGCTTCGTAAATGACGAGGAACTGAAACAAGAAGTGGAAAGATGGCTATCCAGTTTGGCAGGAGAGTGGTGTGACATTGGGTTAAAAAAACTGTTACCACGGTATCAAAAATGTATTGAGGTTCAAGGAAATTATATGGAAAAATAGGTAGTGAATGTAGCTTTCAAAATATACCCTTTTTAAAATATTTAAACGTTTTGTTATTTTTTAAAAAAATAGTGCAACTTTTGAGACGTCCCTCGTATTATAAAAGTCAAACAATAATTACTTAAAAATTATACTATACATATACATTAAACTTTTAAACTGTTACAAATAGAACTGATTAATTTATTACTGGAAAAACTCGATCAGTTGAGTAATAACATTTTTCAATTAAAAATTGTTTGAGATGTTTCTTGAAATAGTGAATAGAATTTATATTTTTCATTTCAACAGGTAATGTTTTGTAAAAGATAATACCTCTATAATAAAAACTATTTTCAAACAATTTTTTGTTATGTGGGACTATATGTAATTTTGCTTTTTCTCTTGTGTTATGATAATGAATCTCAGAGTTTACGGTAAAATCTTTAATGTGTGTTTATGTTAGTACATTTGTTTCATATAAATATATACAGGATAGTGGCAAAATGTTTAATTCTTTAAAGAACAGTTTGCAGCTAACAACAGAAGGTAAACTGATCATAATGCTAATGACCTTTTTTTGTAGTTTAAGTATTTTAATAGCTTTGCTACTATTTCCCCACAATGATATTCCGTATGAAATTAAGGAGTGACATTTTGAGAAATACATGACTCAAAGTGTATTTTTACTTACCAAATGTTTCAAAATGTTAATTTGGAAGCAGATTTGACCCAGTTTCGTAATTCAAGTATTTCCAACTGAGATTTTCATCAATACATATTCCTAAAAACTTTGGCTTATTTGAGTATTTTATATTTGTTCCTTCTACCTGTATGGTGGGAAAGTTTTATTTTTTGTTGTTTCTATGATGAAATCTTACAGCTAAACAGTTCTTATTTAGACATAAATCATTTTCTTTAAACCAAGAAACTGTGTGTAATGTGACTGCATTTATCTTTAATTTTAATGTGTCATCATTCTTTCCTGATGTTAATATGCTCCTATTATCTGCAAATAATAAATATTTTATACTGTTATTTTGATCTTTATCAACAAGATTATTTACATGTAAAAGAAACAATAATGGGCGTAAGATTGAACCTTACGAAACTGCGCATTCAACTGTGCATTCAACTGTGCACTCACTTGATAAAAAAAAATTTCACCTCATTTGTACAATTGTTATAGTAATCTATTTCCACCACTTATTTTCTGTTTTTCAAATAGGAACTGAAACAGTTTTGTGCTACATCTCTTATTCCATAATCGTTTAGTTTTCGAAGTAGAATTGTGTGATTGATGAGATTGAATGCCTTTGATTGATAAAGGAAAATTCCTACAGTGTTCTGAATCATCTAATTTTTTATGGATATAATGACAAAATTGAATTAATGCTGTAGCAGTGGATTTGCCCTTTTGAAATTCATGTTGACATAGAGAAAGAATGTTTGATATTGAGATAAAGTTTATAATTCTATTGTATACAATTTTTTCTAGTACCTTTGAGAATGCAGATAAGAGAGAAATTGGCCTCTAGTTTTTTGTTTATAGTCCCTTTTTAAATAATGGCTTTACTTTTGCAATCTTAAGACAATGCTTGTTTTCATGATGGGACCTTCAAAAACACAAATGTTTACAATGATATCACAAGCAGTGTTTCCAGTATGAGCTGATGGAGCAAACTTTGCCAACCAGTAACACTAATATGGAACACACAGGTTTCTGCATGAAAATTGTTCACATAGATTCCCTTGTATCATTTCTGAAAATTTGTAAGTTAGTCACTGCACATTTTACAGCTGAGAGAACATTTACTCTGAAGGTTTTGAGAATGAACATAATAAAATGTTTATAGATGAAACATGATTTTTGAATCTTTTCCAAGTACGAGGGTGATTCAAATATAAAGGGTAATTTTGTTTAAAATATTTATTGATTAAATATATACATAAGTGACTATATCAGCATTTCTGTATATAGCTTCCTTCACACTATACACATTTTTGCCAATGTTTCGGAAGCTTGAACATTCCTTCTTCAAAAAAAGTTTGAGGGCGCATCGCCAACCAAATGCGCAAATGCTCCTCGATGCTGTCATTGCTTTCGAAATGTTTCCCTCCAAGCGATTCTTTCATGGGTGCAAACAAAAAATAGACTGGTGGGGGACAAGTCTGGACTATAGGGAGGGTGTTCAAGGGTTTCCCAGTGCATGTCCGCCATTGTGTCTATTGTCAAATTGTCTTGGAGAAGGATGACATCTCTGAAGGGCATACGACGTCTTTTGCTTCAATAGGCAGCTTTTACAAACCTTAACAATTGGCAATAGTAAGCTGCAGTCACTGTACGTCGATCATGAAGAAAATCAACCAACTTCTGTTGCGATTCCTTCAACAGTGGAGCTCTCGAACGGCACGGATGTTGTCATCTCTGAGATTTGACCTTGGGTGCCGAGCATGACTTTCGTTTTCCACAAATTCTCGGCCACCCTTAAATTGTCTGGCCCAAGTAAACTCTTGATTCTGTGACAGTGTAGTGTCCCCAAACTGTGCCCTTAAACAAGTTAAAATCTCTTAACCCTTTCATGCCTGGTGTGTCTTATAAGATATATAGGCTTTTTTTCCTATTTGTACTAGTTTTAACTTTCTTTTTCTGCTATATTCTTGTTATACTGTCTGTCACCAATTAAAAATACATATTTGAGACAGTTTGAATTGTAAAAAATTATTTTTTTTTTACAATTTATATTGTAGTGTTTTTTTTTTTTTTTAAAGAAAAGAAGCAAAATCCATGCAACCGCAGTCAAATGATACCCCGTCATCATCCACGCATGCCATCACACCTATTATTTTACATGGGCCCCCCCGTCCTTTACCACAGGCACATTTGACTGCGGTTGCCGAGACTTGATCTCATGACCTCAGGCTTTGAGTGCATGGCCAGTGCACTACGTGTTGCCTTAACGATCATGGCTATCCAAGCCAGCAGGCTGAAGGTCTCCCAGACCACCTAATCTAAACCGGTTTCGAATTAGAGGAAGAACGGCATATGTAGCAAAATAATTCAGGCATGAAAGGGTTAAGGTTTAACCGCTTCATTGGTTAAAAACTTGATAATGCGTTGCGCAACAGACGAAGGAACCTCTTGTTCACTCATGGCTGTACTGAGGCCAGAACCTAGCGAAGCAGCTAACAAAGCTAGTTCCCTCTCCCTATCACACCAACCTTCAACCTCCGCACTCCACTGCCCGGCTCAGAACTGCTTCCTCCGTCATATGCAACAATTGCCCTTTATATTTGAATTACCCTCGTATTCTCCATTACAATATACAATGTATCATTTGTTCAAACCATTTTGTAAATGCTTAATACCTAGCCTCTTTGGGCTGAAAGTAAATACATTCTTCATATTGTCATAACCTTAACTGTAATTTAGCACTCCATTGCTCTACCTCTCCAACCTGTTTAAGGCATATTCCATATTTCAGTATCACAACTCTCCATAGGAGGTTGAAAACTTGCACTAATGGTATTTACGAGGGTGATTCAAATATAAATGGTAATTTTGTTAAAAATATTTATTGATTAAATATATACACAAGTGACTACATCAACATTTCTCTATATAGCTTCCTTCACACTGTACACATTTTTGCCAACGTTTTGGAAGCTTGAGTACTCCTTCTTTAAACAAAGTTTGAGGGCGCGCGCCAACCAATTGTGCACATGCTCATCGACGTCGTCGTCACTTTCGAAATGTTTCCCTCCAAGCGATTCTTTCATGGCTGCAAACAAAAAATAGTCTGGGGGGACAAGTCTGGACTATAGGGAGGGTGTTCAAGGGTTTCCCAGTGCATGGCCACCATTGTGTCCATTGTCAAATTGGTAGTGTGAGGCATTGCATTGTTTTGGAGAAGGATGACATCTCTGATGGGCATACGACGTCTTTTGCTTCAGTAGGCAGCTTTTACAGACCTTAACAATTGGTGCCCCATCCATCAGTGAAAAATATTGGAGAGCAAGAGGATTAATGACTTCATTGTCAGAAATCCAGCATTAGCTAACAACAACAACAATTGGCAATAGTAAGCTGCAGTCACTGTATGTCGATCATGAAGAAAATCAACCAACTTCTGATGCGATTTCTTCAACAGTGGAGTGGCAATCACCTTCAATGTCGAACGGCACAGATGTTGTCATCTGTAAGATTTTACCTTGGGCGTCGAGCATGACAAATTTTTTCACACAAATTCTCGGTCACCCTTAAATTGTCTGGCCCAAGTAAACTTGATTCTGTGACAGTATAGTGTCCCCAAACTGTGCCCTTAAATGAGTTAAAATCTCCGAAGGTTTAACCCCTTCATTGGTTAAAAACTTGATAATAATGTGTTGCGCAACAGACAAAGGAACCTCTTGCTCACTCATGGCTTACTGACGCCAGAACCTAGCGAAGCAGCTAACAAAGCTAGTTCTCCCTCCCTAACACACCAACCTTCAACCCCCTCACTCCACTGCCCCGCTCTGAACTGCTTCCCCCGTGATATGCAACAATTACCGTTTATATTTGAATTACCCTCGTAATTTCAGTATTTAATTTTTTCTCATATCTTATTGTTTTTCTTTTTCAGACTACTGAAGATTTGAAAAGCTCTGGTACTCCTGGATTAGGAGATCTCCTGCAGCTGTTAGCTGTTATCACACCACATCTTTCTGAGGAAAGCCAACAGCATCTTCTTGCTCAACACATGATGGATGCTGTACAAGCTTCCTTGGATTCTTGAGCATAGAGCATATGAATAATCTGTAATACCATGGGAAACCAATAATCCCATATGACTCCAATGTGATTTGCTCACTGTTAAAGCTCTCTGCACCGTGGTGTACTCTTAATGGATTTAAACATAAATATACCTTTAATATACACCAATGGATTGTAGGAGAAGGGATGTGCATGTATAACATTCTTATTTATACTAGCAAATTGTTTAACATTTATTCTAAGTTTTTGAGCAGTCCATAGATTCACCTCATTATACTTATCTCAAATGTCAGATCACTGTAACTCATAGAATTATGTTAAAATTATTTATCAAAAGTTAGGTATATATGTTTTACCATAGGTATCTAACTGATTCTGTGAGAAACAAACACAGGAAAGTAAATAGAATTGGAAGTCCCATAAATGCAGGCTTAAGATATGTAAACATAGCACGTTGGAGGTCATACAAATTAAGAATTATTATACCTTCTAAATTCGGAAAGGCTGTATAGGTAAAATGCCATTGGGATATACAGGGAGAGCAAAACACCTCCAAACAGGCTGCACGGTGTTTTGCCTTTCCACGACCTTCATGCTTGTTGCTGTCTGCCTCTATCACAGGAAGGCATGGATGAAACCATACAACATTTTTAAAACTACTTTTAAAGGCTTTATTTACCGACTTTATGAAAGGAGATACTGAAATTGGCCACCATAGTTGTGCATACATTTTTGACACCTCTTTAAGAATCTTCCTATTGCTTGCCTTAGTTCATGTTGAGAAATGCTGGCAGTTTCCTGACAGATATTTTCTTTTAATTCTTCTAGGGTGTGTGGGTTTGTCTTGTACACTCTATGTTTTAAGTTATCCCAGAGATAGAAATCACAGGGGGTTAGTTCAGAGGACCGAGGGGGCCACAAATCTAAACTAATAATTCTGTCCTGAAACACTCTTCCAATTGTTCTCATTGAAAGATTGGCCATATGAGCTATTGCAGACTCTTGTTGAAAACTGATAAAATCATGAGAGGTAGAACTGAAACTTAAAAATTCAATATGAACTGGTTTGAGAATTTAATGCCATTCTGGCAGTTTGTTAGAGCAGCCGCCTGGTAAGCGGAAGGTCTGTGGTTCAAATCCCAGTTGTGGCATTGAATTTTTAAGTTCCAGTTATACCTCTCAAACTTTCCCCACACACGGCTTGTGTGTTTAAAAACACCAACAGTAAGTTTGTTGGCATAAATAAATAATAATGACAAAATCATGTTCTCTGTCTGAATATCCTAAAAAAGGGGGCAACATTGTATTCACGTATGTACGGATGTCAGCTGCTGACTTGAAAAAAATTGGGCCAATAACTCTTTCTCCACTATGGTGAACCATGCACCAATTTTTTCATCATGAAGGGGTACTTCATGAACAATATTAGGTTTCTCAGAGCTCCAAGAATGATTATTTTGTGTACACATATATCCATGAAGATGGAGCCAAGCCCTGTCCGTGAAAAATATTAAATGGGAATCTTTCTGCAAATCATACTTTAACTTGGTGAGCTGACTGAGTTAACACGTACAAATCATAAATACATACACTCCATGCAGTAGAAAACATACACTGAGCATAATTCACTTTGTGACTAACAGGACAAAATAATAAGTCGCTCTTAATAACTGAACCATATCACATCACCGTAAATTCAATACTGCAGAACAAAACCATGTCGGCAGCACAACCTTGTTTACACAGCAGTTGTTATGTTTCCACACTCCCAGTGGAAAAACTCCACACAGCTCCTTCAGAGGTATTTTGCTCTCCTGTTACACATATATTAGTACTTGAGCTTTTGATTGCACTTACTTTTTGTTGGATTATTCTGTTTTTTAGAAGTAGTATTTATGGAGGACCTTTCCAGTATGTTATTTGGAATAAAATACTTTTGTTTTTGTTTAAAGGTGGGTAAAATCTTGAGCCATTTTCTCCAAAATGGTTTAAACTTGGTAAAACTAAACCAGTACAGAGAGTTTTTTAATGAATAGATGTTGAGCATTGAGATTTTTAGTCTTCAGGGTTTTGTAGTTTAAGTAGGCAAAGACATCTTTTGAGATTTTGTTGTTTATTAGACTTAAAATAATATTTATAATTTACAATCTTTAATACATGCCATCTTTTCAAATTCAATAACTTTATGATCATGTTTTTATATTCAGTGCACACTCATGCACATCCATCGGAAATTCATCACATTGTTCTTTAACTTATTGCTGAGATCCACCAACTTCAGCACTGAATCAGTGCTTAGTCATCAGTTCCATCATCCACGAGAGACCAATGGATAGTCCCATAACGTAATTAAATTGTAATCAACTAGTCAGCTGATTGAAGATGGTAGCTGCATTTTGCATGATTTTAGCGGCTAAATTAACACACAATTCGCATGGAAACAGGAGATAAACAGCATGGTGTGTCATAAACATAAATATTGTGTTCGTAGCATGTTCACCATACTGCACAAATCATTGAACCGTTCAACTAAGTGGAAAATACATCCATCGTAATTCCATTGGTGGGATCCATTGCTCATTGTTCTGTTGAATTAAAAACTTGCCCTGTATTTTCTTTTGAATAGGTTAACAGCTGAACTGAGTTTTCGCACAATGATACATAGGCTATGTAACCTATCTACATTTTACGGTTACGTATATTTTGAGGTTATAGAATTTCTTGGTTATTTATCCAGAATGTTTCATCACAAAAATGCATGCATTATTAAGCAACAAGTATATAACTTAAATTATAATTAATACATTTAAATATAACAAAATTCATATTAATACTTTAGAATGATTCTTAAATTATTAATCAAAATTACACATGGAAGCACATTTTTGAGGACTTTTATAAACTGTTACAGTTGCCTTTATTGCTTGTTATTTTAAATTTTGTGTTAACTATTACATTTTATTATTTAAAAGAAATTAAAATATAAATGATAAGTCCTCTCATTTTCAATTTATCTACATATCATGTTACATCTCTGTTTTATTTTATATGTTTGCATATCATGTATCCACTTGTGTTTACATAGTACATATGTTATTCTCATTTTTAATGTAACAGTTGATTTAGTGATAGCTCTTTACACAAGATATCCCCTTCTTTCTAGCTTTTTGTTCCAAGCTGCGTATTGCAGTTATTCAGATTTTGATTTTTCATCTGAAACACCATTGTAAAGAACCTATATTATCCATTCTTCTGTTGCTTGTTCATGTGTAGTTAGTTAATCCCAATTACACGTTAATTAATCTTATTCCCTGCGTTCTATTTAATAATTTTCTTCTTTCACTCATTTTTGGGTACCTTTTCATTTTTAGTATTATTTCTCTACCATGTTCTTGTTCTTTTTCTTACATATTATTTGTTAGTGCTTCTTAGTGCTTATTGCATGTTGATCCGCTGTTGACATCCTTGTGAGAAAATCAACATATTTCAAACTATTCTTCCCGCTATACATGATGAATGAATGAAATAAGTGAAATGGTGCTCAAATGAGCCCAAGATCCATGGAGGTTAAAGTTGTCTGACATTCATCTTCTCAGGATAATGGGAAAACCTCAGGCTGGAGACCTTATCGAAATAACTTGCCCTAACCGAGATTTGAACTTGGGACCTTTTGAATATGAGGCAGACATGTGATCACTATATTTACTTTATTTCATTGTAGCACACTATTTCTTTCTTTCTTTTACTTGTGTATTTCATTAAAATAAAGAATTCTCTAATATTTATTTCATCAAAGGCAACTCTTTGCTGCTTTCTATCTCTGACATTACCATGAAGATGTATTTCTCATCTATATCATGTTTTGCTTTTATTGGTATATTTTTAAATAGTTTAGCCAAATTTCTAACCTCCTCTTATCACATTTCCATCTGGGAATGAAGGTTCCTGAAACATGTCCTAATTTTCAAATGTAAGTGAGGTATAGCGTATACATAACTGACCCTCAACTAAAGCGATTAACCTCATTTGTTCAAAAAACTTCCAATGTTTAATGAAAGAAAATGTTTACTAAGCCTGGTTACCATTAATACATACCAAATTTTTAAAACTTTTTAATCTAAATTTTACATCAGATTACATTTTCAATTATTTGCTTCTTTAAATAGTTTTAATTTGCTTTTATTGCTTTAATTGTATCTCCTTTTTATGTATGTAATGTGTTATTCTTTTGCATCTGTACAGGGTAAATCTGAGTTTCAAATACTCTGATTATTTTGATCCTTCTTTAACTAAATTAAAGATAAATAAATTAACTTTTAAGACATACATTTTTTTAAATGATATGCCACCATGTATTTTTTTATATTTCTTGTTTTCTGTTCCGTTTTTACTTTTTGCCATCTTCTTAAGTTTTTTATTTTCAAGAGTTGGTGTAAGGATTTGTTCGCCCTTTCCCTCTGTTTTTGTGTGTGGTTCTTTGATTTGTTTTTATTTCCGGTGTCCAAGAATTTCCTGCCATGTTGACATTGAATGCTCTTTCTCTGTGGTGTGACTTCATTGAGTGGTACAAATTTAGTTTCATAAGCATGAGTGCATGTGTGGGCCTACATATATTTTGACACATTGTTTTGCCATTTTTCACTTACATCTACTTTACCTATTCTTTTCTCCCTTTCATTATTTTGTTTCATTATTATAATGCATCTATTCTTTTTTATTCTCTTGCTTTCTTTGTTAACTTTATCCTTAAGCTCTTGTATTCTGTAATCTTATTTCTGAATTTTCTTGATTCCTCTTTTACTATTTCCCTTGTTGCTATCATTTCAATCTGTACATTTATTTTTTCTCCTACATTATCTATTCTCTCTCCTAATGCACATTTTACACTTCAGATTCTTTCAAATAAACATAGTTCTATGAACAAACAATTTCAAGAAGTTATGGGTGCAAGTGGAATAGACAGCAATAATTAATTTCTGATTTATATATGGATTATAAGAATATTTTACATAGCATTAACAATTAATGATTAAGAATTTCCTGTAAAAATTGTAAGGACCCAATATTTTCTGCTCAAAATATGATTACAAAAGCCTAGGAGCATATAAGATTTAAAATGATATACTCCTGTACAAATGAATCAGAGCCTAGATAATTTCACTTCCAGATTATAATCCCTTTTCTCTTTTTCATTAAAAAATCTCATTAATGTTTCCATTTTTTTTTAACCATATCACTTGACAAATCTAATAAATGCAGCTTAATTGTAGAAAAAATTACTTTTTCATGTGAGAATGATTTGTTATGTATGTTTCACATGGAAACAATGGCTTGCATATACCATTTTGAAAGATTTAACTTAAGCCATTTAAGCCTACCAGAAGGAAGGTTTTACTGAGGTTGTACAATTAGTTTGAAAATCACCAGTTTAACTATTTTTTGCTTCTGTGCTAATGTATAGGAGGCTAAAGAAAAGAGAGGAGACTACTATCCTCCTGCACTGTGTGAAAAGAAAGAGCAAATGGTTCTAGTGAACTATAATCAGGAATAGAAGGAAGGATAGAACAGGGCTAAAGTTAAGTAGGAGTTAAGGAAACAAGCGAAGGTTAAGTGTGGAAAAGAAGTGGAAGTGAAAAATAAAGGGCTCTGAAGAAAGTGAATCATTGTGATGGAAGGATTTATTAGCAGATGTTCAGGAAACAACAAAAAAATAGATGTAAATGGTGCAGTGCTCAATAAGTTCAACTCAGTTTCTTACTCGTTTAAGCCAGTTTAACTAAACCTTGGTTTAAACCTTCATGGAGAAAATGGCCCTAACATCCAGCACCATAAGCAGGTAAAGTTTTAAGTAAAAAGACATTTTGGATCTAAGACCAGTTAAGGTATTTATGGTACATGTATAAAACAATTGCTGATGAACTTGGTTGTTTGTTTTTCTCATTGCATAAAATGTTTTATTTCAAAACATTGTAATGAGTTGTTGCCATTATTGTAATCTTGATTGAAAAAATATGGAGAGTTAAAATTAAAACAAAAATATATTTTAAAATGTACAAACACTTCTCATACTGGGTGCTTCTACCACATCTTCATTCAAGCATTCTGTACCACCATTTATTGATCTGGGTCTGCAGATGAAGTAGAGGAACAACATAACCAGTGCTGAATGCTTTAATGTAAAACATAACATATATGGTAGGTATAATGGTTTCAGGGCAGAATTTATATTTTTAAGATCATTTTCTTCCAGATTTTGTTTATACAATATCTGAGGATTTAATTATTTTTATTTCAGCATTTAATAAAGTAGCCATTCCTATATCTCTGTAGTAGCATTGCTGTCTCTGGTGTGAGTTCAGTTTCCAATACCTGCATCAGGAGGTCCTTGTAGATCATTTGAGGACAGAGGCAGATCCGGAACTCCTTTAGGGAGGGTCCAACCATTTTTAAATGTATGGGGTGAGTCAAGTGAAAATTGGAAAACTGTTATAGAAAATCTAAAACTTCTCTTATTACGATCAGACCCATGCATGCGTGGGACTCTCCTGCCATCAATTGGCACTGTCCCACTACTCTGTGTGACCCAGCAGCGCAATACAGGAGTTTCCAATATGGCTGCCCCTCTGTTGGAGTGCACCAAAGAAGAGCAGCACAGAGTGATTCGTTTCCTACACAGTGAAGGCATGAAACCAATAGAAATCCATTGACACATGTTGGTACAGTATGGGGCTGCATGTTTATTGCAGACTCAGGTATACAAATAGTATATGAAATTCAGCAGTGGCACAATAAGTTTGGCAGATGCGCTGAGGCCAGACCAGACACATTGTGTTGTGACAGGTGAGACAATTGCAGCGGCAGAGGAGATGATTCTGCAGGATAGATGGATCACCATCAATGACATTGCAGTGCAGGTCAGTTATGGTTCTGTTCTCCACATTGTCCATGATGAATTGAAGGAGAGGCAAGTCGATGCCTGCCAGGAGCTGCTGCGCTGCTACAAACTTGAAGTTGACACATTTTTAAAGCAGATTCTTACTGGAGATAAATCCTGGGTCCATCACTACCAACCAGAGACCAAGGACTCCAGTATGCAATGACGGCACCTGTCATTGCCAAAGCTGAAAAAGTTCCTCAACCAGCCATCAGCACAAAAGGGATTCTGACCTTGTTCTGGGACCACAAAGGTCTCATAGTGGAACATTACACGGAAAAGGACAAGACAGTGCCTGCTGTCACCTATAGTGAATTGATGCGTGACATTCTGAAACCTGCCATATGCAACAAGTGCCGCGGACTTCTCTCAACAGGTGTTCTCATCCAGCATGGCAACGCACGACCTCATATGGCTCATACTATCTTGGTGACTATCAAGGCCTTGCATCTGGAGTGCCTCTCCCATCCTCGCGTACTCTGTCTTTCACACTTTTGGCCCTCTAAAGGACTCCTTAGGTGGCAACAACTTTGCGACTGACAATGGAGGTGAAACAGGCGGTGCATGAGTGGCTATGTGAACAGCTAAAAGTTTCTAAAGTAAGAACAAATTAGAAACTAAAAACTTCACTTATCTTATTGTTTTGGTGCTAACCCTGGGGTTTCAAGCTGTGTCCAGCTCATTCTCAGGGTTAGCACCAAAACAATAAGATAAGTGAAGTTTTTAGTTTCTAATTTGTTCTTACTTTAGAATCTTGTTGCTTCACTGTTAATAGCTTCAATTTTTCCTTATTTAGCTAAAAGTTTTTTTTTTTTTCCATGGTATCTATGCCCTACCAACTTGGTGGTGGAAAAGTATCGAAAAGCAGGGGACTACATTAAAAAATAGTGTACTTGTTTCAACTCTATCTGTAATAAAGGAGGCGTAAAAAATATTTCCATTTTCACTTGACTCACCCTCATAATTTAACATTGAGCAAACTGTAGAAAGTAATAGGGCATTTTCATTTCAAAATTTTCAAATATCATGAGTAGACTGCAGATCTTTAGGTTAAAAACTATTTTCTTTTTGACAGGTATCTACATAAAAATGTGCTTTATTCATGTCTTATCCTTATCCATGACTATTAAACCTGCATAAGGGACTTTCTGTGAACATTTTACAAATTATGTTTATGTATCATTGATTCTTCAAATGTTCTCACTGCTACCCTGTTAGCAGTAACCCTCTACCAACAAACATCAGTCAACCAGTATAGCATTAATTGTACTTCCAAAAACCACCATTTTTAGGGGAAATATAGACTCAGCATACTTGAGTCTTCTTGCAAGCATTACAAAGCCCTGTATATATTTTCTACAAAAACATGCCTCTTCCACATTCCCTGATTCCAGCTGCAAAATGTTCACAAAACGAGTTTAGTAAAATGCACCATTTGGGAGCATCTATCTGTTTCTTAATGTCTTACAGAGTCTTCAAGGGGCGAGGCAAACTATTGACCAATGACTGTTGACAGTTGAAGTATGAGGCTAGAAGCATGACACTGTAATAAGGACAAAGAAAGGTGGGGAAAGGGAGAAAAGATATATTTGGCCTCATAGGAAAGCCACATTTTGATTTCCTTAGGTTGATCTCCAAATTCTTGATGCCTGTTATAGAAAATGTAAATGTTGCTTGAAATAAGCAGCATTTATTTGGTTAAATGATTGTATGTTATAAAAAAAGCTTTGACTTTGTCCTTATAATCATAAAAACATTTAAAGCTTTACAGTAAACATAGTGCAATATTACATTGAAAACTATAAAAATGTTTAATCCTTCTACAAATTCTCCCTATATTTATACTGAAATTAAAATGATTATCAAAATAGCTCTAAACATTTTGTCTATTTTATATTATAATATAATATCTGCTTTCAAATGAAAGGTTTTCTTATAATACCTATTGAATAAACTGCTTTTCTTGGGTGACATTAAAATTTAATTACAGTTCTGTGAATTTGCACAGTTTCAGAAATTTGTTAAATTCTGTTACCAGCTTGTCATAGACCAAAAATATGGCCACATGTAGCTTTTGATGTATACAACATGGTAGGCAACAGTTGCAACATAATGGTAACTATTTTAATGAGTCATCAGAAATAATCAGTACTTCCCTTTCATGTCAATGTGTCATTAGTTATAGTAATGTCCAACCAGTAGCATGAATATTGCTGTCATTGAAGAGGAGTAAAGAAAGGGAAGGTATGAAGGCCTCGTTAAACAATCGTGATACCCTTGCATTTTACTAAATTTGCTTTCTGGACCATCTATTCTGCTGATTATAGGATCAAGTAGAAATAAACTGAAACATCATTGCAATAAATAATTACTAGAAGCAATTCTTTAGAAATATAGATATAAAAAAGTATGTGAGGAGAAATTATTATTACAATATTACAGTATTATTGATATTGTAGTAATAATTATTTCTTCGCACATAGTAATTATTTTTGACTATAGTAGCTGTCAGGAACGAAGAGGTTTGCGCAGTAGACAATGTCACAGTCACGTGTTTTCTAGCCAACCAGATGTAGTTTGTTTCAGAGTGTGTGTGTGAGAGTATTTGTACAGTTTTACGGTGAAATAAGTAATTCCAAGTAATATGTCCACTCTGTTATGTGATAGTAAGTTCATTACAAGTTCTGAAGGTGACAGAAGCAAAATAACGTTGCGTTATTCACAGTCAAGCCAGGGAAATGGTGTATGATGTGTACAAATACTTCTTGAGAAAGATGGGAAACAGTTGCAACACAGCACTTCCCCTCTTTCCCCTACATGCATGTTATCTGTCACTGCCATCATTTCTGACGACTACTCTAATTCTAAAACCACTGGGCTTTGCAGCTAGTCCCACTACAGTATATGTCATTGGCGCTGGCATACACAGATTGTAACATAATGTTATTACCCTAACACACTTTCTTTAATGTGTTATTTCTTCCTAATCTGTTAATTACCATCATCTGTAAAAAATGAAAATATTTAAATTGGATATTAGGCTATTTGCTCCCGTTCTGAAAACTCAAATCAATGCATGCAATACAAAATTTTAATTTGTGAAGTTATAACCTATTTTGTTTTAATTGAGAATAACAATAATTATTGTGCAGCTAATTTAATTTACATTACTTGTTGCTTACTTTTGGAAATTTCAGGATTTCTCCCTTAATTTGCAGTATAACATAAGTGCAACTATCCTGATGTACTTTCACATAAGATTGAATAATTTAATTTAAAAGGTGAGTCAATTAATAACACCTTTTAAATTAAATTAATTATAACAACACTGTTTTCAAACTTCTATGAAAGGAAGATTGAATAAATTCAACTTTTACTCAAGTAGAAATTATTCTACCCTGGACTTCATTGTGCTCAACAGTTCTCAAAACTATAAGGTTTCTCAATGGAAATTGTTTTACACTAGCCGTGTGAAGGACAAACATTGGAAAGGTAGAATCAGACTGAAAAATTCAATGTCATAGCCAGGTTTGAACCATGGATCTTCCAGTCTCCGTCCAGTCACCCTAATCTCTGAGTTACCATGGCAACATGTGGACATAACATTAAATTCTCTGCATTTTTCCCAGATAAACCACAAGGAGATATCAAATTCATATGAGATATATACCATAATGGTGACTTACAATGCTCTAAGTATTTAAGTCCAGAGCTTCATAGTTTAACCAACTGTAAGCTCGATCATTGACTATACTCTAAATGCTTTAATGTAGCAAGGTAACTTCAGCATTTCTCTCAGGTCTGACCTATATTTAATTGTAACAGACATTACCTACTGTAGATATTCTTGGGCTTCAAACTAGGTGAATTGTTGGTGCAGGAAGTCCAACAACATCTAGAGTATACGTCACCAGGAAAGTTTCAGTTCATGAAAGATATTTGTTTACATTGAATTTTTTAATATACACGTCTTGCTGGTTTTACTAATACTCCTTTTATTAAGTAGAGGATATGGAAAGATTAATGCAGTTGGTCTTGAGTGTCTGGATAAAGTGTAACCATTACAGGAAGAAAGTTGAAAGTATTTTAGTTGTTTTGTTTCAGCTTAATATTCCTGTAGTTAGCTATTTTATTTAGAATGACACACATTTCAGTGTATGTCAAATAGGTCTTTTAAAGTTGAGTAATTACTAAAGAAAAGCTGTATGTTAATTGTTATTACTGTAAAAAGTTTTTTATAAATAAATATACATATATCGAGACAGAGTACTTAATATTATAGAACTTAGCCAAAATGAAATGAAGTTAGGGGTAAAAAAAATGTAGATCTGTTTGCAACAATACCAAGAAGACACCAGACTCCTAGAAAATTAGTGAACTGAAATAAATCTACGAATGGGGTGGTGGAGCAAAAACTTGGACATTTCAAGCAAAATTAAGCCATTGGAGGATAGCATGTACCAATAAAGTATTTCTACCTGAGGAAATGTATTCATCCCAAATTTCATAAAAAAATAAGACATATGTACATATTAGTTACACATGCTACTTAGCATTACAAATAATAATAATAACTCAATGTGCAATAGCCCTTTCCGGGAGACTTACCACCCAGCCACTGCGACCCCACCTCTGCCCACCACAAGTGTCATTGGTGGGGTGCAATACTGGAGTGATCCGATCCCTCCTGGCCAGTTATTGCAATGTATGCAACCAGGGCCACTACTTTTTCAATCAAGTAGCTCCTTAATTGGCACCTCAGGAACCTAACAAGGCTGAGTGCAGCCTGGAACAAGCCTCCCAGTGTGAGAAAATCCCCATGCCAGTATCAGGAGTCAAACCCAGATCTCCCACACCAGCACTACTGCCACTCTAGGAGACAACCAAGCATGACAAAAGCATCCATTTTTTTTAATTAAGGTTTTACTGCCAAACAAATTTTAGAGGTATATTAACCTTCTTTTTTATATTGATGTACAAGAGTGGTTTACAGGTGTATGCAGGAGAGCTTTGTATAATTCTGTATATCACTAATCCCCAAGCAATAATTTTGGCTAAGCTTCCAGGTTCTGAATAATTTACTTCATATTTTTAGGAATTGCAAACTCCTTAAACAATGTAATTTACTTACACAGGAAGCCCTCATTATACCTACCAAGCGTAAAGGGTGGAAACTTAATAGTGTGAGAAATGGTTCAAAAGTACTAAGTATACTGGTTAAATACTAAACGTTAATGATAGTCCTGGGCATTCTTTGGAAAAGGGACACTAAATTGTGAGGTAGGGTTAAAGCTAGTTCATAATTGCAAATTGGGCGCAAAATTGCATTTGAGTCAGGTTATTTAACTTGAGAACCACAAAACATTTCCTATGAGTGGGATATCTGCACAATACTTCCTCTGCTTACAATAGGTAAATGCTAGAAAAAAGTAAAAATTAAACAAAACATAAAAGGATTGCATACAAAGAGTGTTAATCAACTGGACAGCATTAGTAAAAAAGCATATTAAGGAAGTTCTGTTAATCAGAGCCCCTATTTGTATGCAAAAACAAATACCAAAATATGTACTAGAAACTCGTAAAATATGCATAAATGATATGCAAAATAAAAATGGTATGCTTGATAACTATTCTCATAAGTTCACCATTTAATTATTGTTTAAAGTATTAATTATTATTAATTAATGACTTAATTATTGCATATTATTGTCATTATCATTATTATTATTATTATTATTATTATTATTATTATTATTATTATTATTATTATTATTATTATTATTATTATTATTATTATTATTATTATTATTATTATTATTGCTCTTCTTCTTATTATTATTTATTTATTTGCATAGCGCAGTTTAAATCTTAAGAAAGAATGAAAGAATATGATATATTAGCGACTCAACCTATTGTCCAATACTGCTGTTGCAATAGACCAGAAATGTCCTCCTGAGATTCTCTGTAGAGAAACTTCTTAGTTTGTCACTAAAGAAGGTTTTGTAGAATGAAAAAGATCTCTACATCACAAGATGTCACCAGTGTATGAAAGAAACTCCAAATCTCTTCTTTACCAAGTTCTTCTTGTACTTAACATGTTTCCTCAGCCAGCTGTTTTGCAATTACACAAATTGTTTTATAGTCTGCGTTTTTACCAGTAACTGCATTCAACTTAAAAGAAATTTTTGCAACTCAGTGTGTTTCAAAGGACAGTGCTAGTAATACCTAATTCACTAGGGACAATGCGTGCTGTAGTGAATTATTCCTACCCTGCAGTTCCTTTGTTTTCTGGTAGCACTTATGTACTGCAATTTATTTTCTGTATTAAATGAGTTGAAGCACTCTTGAGCTATCTTTATAGAAGCTGCATCTTCTGGATCTAAACTGTCTACTGTTCTTTTCACATCATTGAAATATTTAGCGTAACATGTAGCCTCCAACCACAAACCCCACTGTGTTAAAATAGGCTGAGGAGGTAACGCTAACTTTGGAGCCAATTCCCTGAAAATTGAAACTATGGTGGGTGCTTTAATGAAAATTTTCTTGACATTGGAAACAAGACGACCAACTTCTGGATACTGTGATCTAATTGTCTGCTACTGGGCTAACAGATCAAATGTACTAGTTTGGGATAGAGAACTTTTAATGCATTTGCTGCTTTTACAGTGTATGGAGCGACATCTGTAAGAAATAAAAGGACACTGTCGCATTTTATATCATCTGGCCACAAAATGGATAGGGAATCTCTGAAGAATTTTGCAATTGTAGAATGGTTTACCCATTCTAATATTTGAACATTTAACAGGTAAGTTTTACTTCCTGGTTTCATTGCACTGACTACTGCACTACATACACACTGGCCTGCAGTGTTTGTGGTATCGTCCACTGAAATCCAAACCTTTTCATGCTTTAACTCTTACTGAATTTCTCGAATAACTTTGTTGAAACACTCAGGCACACACATTTTAAGAAGGGTAGACCATTCTATTTTATTAATGTGTGCTTTTTCCAAAAAAAATTTAAGATGGATATTATTTATTTTCCAAAGAGGAATGTTTCCACTTATAAATGCTGGACACAATTCCTAGGCAAATGAGTTACATGACCGAGGACATGCTCACTAAATGACGTACTTACAATTTTTTGACGTAAAGCAGATTTTCTGGTTGCATTTTGTTTGTGCTCCACAGAGTTCAGATGTTGTACTACTTGGAACTTTTTGTCAGAAGCAATATTTCGTTCACATGATAAGCAAAATAATACTTGTCCATCCTCACTAAAATTATCACTCCCAAACTCCGTAACATATTTACGTAACACAGATGAATGTGACAATTTTACTGGTGGCATAAGGAAACCAAGTATTTTTCACTCTTTACTTCTGAACTGTGATCGCAACTGCAAGTAAACTTAACAAAATACATTCGGCAGATATGATATGATCTTACGCCATACCTCAGATGACATCGTCACACTATGAACGTCAGCTTCTGTTGCAACACAGGTGAGCAATTAACTTACACAACGAAATCGCACTACAGTCACTAGTCGTTATTTCAAGAAAACAAAGAAAACTATTGCATGTGTGCACCAACAAGGTCTTTATTTAGTCCATAAATAGAACAATATGCCATTATATGTTAAATTTTAATAGATGGTGCTATTTTTATCGAAGCGTAGCTTCACGTTTGAGCAATGTGGCTCTTATTTCTCTCAGGGCGTGGTAACGGATGGAATGAAAAATCACACGATGTTTCTTCACCACAATGTATTATTTTATTAACGCTTTTTCTCTATTTTACATTTAAATAAATCCTCTTAGCACCGTTTTAGATTATTTAAGTCTTTCCACTTTTTCAAAAAGTGGAACAAAAGCTTGATGAAAGTGTGGTAAACGTTCTACAATGTTCACACGCTACCAAAATGCGTCTTATCACCTTGGACACGTAGACGCTAGTGAAAAAAGTTCAGCGTCACCTCACATGATACTACCTTTCTCGTATACATCCGCGTATGCGTTCATCAAATAGTTCCCGCATTGTTAGGGAAGCGATCTTTAGCTGTCCTGATTTCGCTTTTAATATTGAACACATATAATTCTAATATTTATACATATATATTAAAATTAAGTATGGAAATATTTATGACGTCTTTAAACAAACTTAGTTGTTCGTAACAATGAACATTAGTAACACGTTTTCGTCATTTAACCATCTCATACCAACATCAAAAAACAAATTACACTCCTAACAAATATTCACATAAACAATTTTCTTTTGGGGTCTTCTAATATTCTGTCTCATAGATATGCATGCAAAATAAGTTTTTCCCAAA
The DNA here is from genome assembly GCA_030765045.1 of Tenodera sinensis. Taxonomy (NCBI): domain Eukaryota; kingdom Metazoa; phylum Arthropoda; class Insecta; order Mantodea; family Mantidae; genus Tenodera; species Tenodera sinensis. The sequence goes on along the minus strand of CM060970.1, from coordinate 78,875,537 downwards.
ATATGCAATTATATGCATTTTAAAACTACAGTAGTGACCTCTTAAAGGTGAGAATGATAAAGAATACTGTTAATGCATACATTTAGACTATTCAAAAGCTCCATGCATTTTACATACAAATCCAGGCTCTGATGATAATAATAATAATAATAATAAGAATAATAATAATAATAATAATAATAACAACAACAACAATAATAATAATAATAATAATAATAATAATAATAAATACTATGTCTGGCAAAACATTTAAACAGAATTGGGATATATTCTTCATCCCTCTGTCCTCTATGTGATCTGCAAGAGGAAATGGATCGAGACCACCTTCAAATATGCCCGGCCACTTCTAGTGCCCCATCCATCAGTGAAAAATATTGGAGAGCAAGAGGACTAATGACTTCATTGTCAGAAATCCAGCATTAGCTAACAACAACATAATAATAATAAAGTAACCGTTTATTATTGATCCAGTTATTCTAAGCTTAAAACTGGAATGATGCCATATTTATTAGCCTTCTAATATTTTGTGCCTCTCTCCCATAACTTAAGTCATAATCTACAGGGTGGAATGTACTGCTTTGGCCACACATTAACCAGGGATTCTATATGCTGAGTGTAACAAATATGTCCAATACAATTTTTGTCAAAGAACCGTTTTGCCGAAAAAAAATAATTTATGTCAAGCATTTGGAGTCATCTAGCTTTTTGATGAATGGATATAAATAGGTTATTATTTCACGAACTGTTGAGCAAACATTGTATGAACTAGGTTGTAATGCCTTTTAATCTTAATACAAATTAATTGTGATGCAAGTTTAATTTCTATGAAATATGGCAATGTCATGGGCCACGCAAAAGGCAGTTGTCGCGTGCCCGGTGGCTTGTGGGGTGAAGGAATGTATCGCGTGGCGTTTGGTGTGAACAGGGGTGGAAGAAAGGGAAGTGTTAAAGTACAGTGCGAAAGAATTGGCCTTGTGATCATGAATCTCTTCACATCAAGGGAGTACTGAGACATGGTGCTACTAATTTAAGGGGGAAACTCCCTTTAAGAATGAAAAATAAAGAGATACAAAAATAGACAAAATAAAATAAAAAACATAACATTGAGATCACGGAAATAAAGGCAGATTGTCCCATTCCTGTCATCCCTTATCTAGCGAAATAAGTCACTCTTTACCTCAATTCTTCTTTTGTTTTTTCCCCCTTTCAAAAAACACAAAAAAAGAACAAAAATAACGTAAAAATAATATTGTCTCTTGTGAGCTTAAATACGACTCAATATTAAAATCTTTAATTAAGTAATAATAAAACCTAAATAAACATCACATAATCGGCATAAATGACATACATTTTCAGTATTTATTGTTGTAAAGTGCTTATAAATGTATTTAGACAGGATTATAGAATTTATTTCAAAATGCTGACTGGTACTTGTACCATATTCTTTGTGACATAGTACTTTTAATATTATCAAAACCATTCAAATCTTTGAAAGCCAAAGTCTGAGACTAATTACAGGTGCTATCAAAACCACACCAATAGTAGCTATGGAAATACTAACCAACCAATACCCCATTGAATATGAAATAGAAAAAGCAGCTCTTATTCAACACGAAAAGTTGATCAGACTCCCATTCAATACATGGCACAAGAGAAATTTTACACATACACTAAAGACTCAGGAGAGCTTTCTTTCCAAAATTCAAGACATCACGAAGAATGTAGACCTTCCTAATTCAAAGGAAAACTTCCTATATAAAGTCAATCCAACACAAACATTAGACATCACATATTATTTACACATATAAGGACACCAAGCTCCAGCAGTTTGTATCAGGTTGCTGATGAGAGCAGTTGTGCTCTTGAAACATGTTCCGTTTTACATAAATGTAAGATGTAGTGTCAGTAAACCAACTCACACATTATATTATCTTTACATTTCATGTGAGTTTAAACAATTTCTATGTATATTTAAACACTTGCTCACTATGCTTTGTGTATAATGGTAAACCCTAAATTAGGAAATCTAAAAGAAAAATCTGATGTGTTGCACTCGCATGACTTTCTCAACTCTTGTACTAACCATTCTTACAAACTCATATTTCTATACCTTCTTCGTGTTACTTGAGATAAACATTTGCAGAAATGATCTTATTGCTAGGTGCAAATGGAATATGGGAATACAGTACTTTGCGTGATAGTAAAATCTTTTAAAGGTTTCAAGTTCTGTTGTCTTTGTATGGTTAACTTATAAAAAAATGAATGATGATATTCTATTTAACAAAAGTTTGTTTTCCAAAGCTCACACAAATAACAAGGAATATCTCCGAAATAGTTCACTCTACAAACAAATTTATGTGGACATAAATTGTGTGTTTTAGCAAGATCTACATTTATTTATACTAGGTATCCCACAGAAGAATGGCTGCACATGTATACTGATGGATCCTCGAAGGAAAACCTTACTGGAGCTGGAGTTACATGTTCACATTTTTCCTTTTATCATTCTGTTGGCAGAGACACAACAAATTATGATGGAGAAATAGAGGCTATATACATTGCTCTCCGACAATTATTAAATCTTCCCTTAAATAAATTTAACAAGGCAGTAATTCTTTCGGATTCTAAAGCTGCAATTCAGGGAATATGTTCAAATACTACAAAGAAGTCAACAAAAATTAGAGAATGCTACAAAATGTTAACACAACTCCAAAAAGTTAATAAGACTGTTCATCTCCAATGGATTCCAGCACACTGTGGAGTCATGGGGAACGAAGCTGCAGACTCACTTGCAAAGAAAGTCACAACAATAACACAAAAGTCTAAATTCAATTTCTCATATTCCTCAATAAAACGCTTGATCATTAAAAATTTTTGTCATTCATACCTACAAGAAATAGAAACAAATGCCAAAGATAAAAAATGGATTACACTACTTTCCAATCCAGATATAATCCCCCAGAGACCAAGGAAAACAGCTGTTGCAGCCTTCCGACTATTGACAAATCATGACTGCTTGGCAAGTCATCTCTACAGAATAGGTATCTCAGCCTCACCGATATGTGTCCTGTGTAACGATCCAGCAGAAATGAATGAAGAACACTTGAAGACCTGTGAAGCATTAAGATCAGAAGAAACTACAGTTCAAAAGTATTGGAAAGCACGAATGCTAATGGCTTCATTGCCAGATGCAAGGCACTAGAAAACAACAACAACAACAACATTTATTCATATTATTGTATGTACCACAAACACATGCAATAGAATTAATAGGAACAGACAAAGCATTTAACTGCCAAACAAACACAAAATAATAACTAAATAAACTGGAAGCAGCACAGAGCACAACTCAATGTTAGTTTCTGTAAATATTGAAAGATATGAGCTAGTTTAGAGCATAAATATTCATTGGAATTATATAGAACAATTAAAAGGGGTAAGGAGAAATATATACTATAGTTCTCACAAAGTAGGAATGATGGGATATGAAAGGCAGAATCAGAAATGAAAAATTTAATACCATAGCCAGGATTTGAACTATAGTTCTTCCACCCTACATTCAGCTCTTCTTAACCAGTAAACTAGTATGGTAACATGGGGGCATAACCTTAAATTCATCTAATTTGCATTTTCCCGGTAGACTAAAAGGGAATCTTATATTCAAAACACTCACCCTAATGGCAACTTAGAATGGCAAGTACTTAAGTCCTGGAATTTAAGGTTTTTTAGTTAACAGTTTCCATATATCAGACAGTCAACAGTTTTGAGTACATTAGAACAATCAATTATTATTGATTGGCCTCAGGGGTCTCCGTCTAGGGGATATGTGAATAGCGACCACAAGGTACCCAAGCTGAGCAGAACATTACTTCCACTTACTGGTGTTTTGCTCCTCACTGTAACTTTTCTATCTGACCTTACCTTGGTCATCTCTTGTTGTCTTCCGACCCTAATGCTATTAGGGTTCCCAAGGGCTAGGGAGTCTTTATTTTTCCAACCTCTCCATTTCTCTAATTTCTCTATAAAATCTTAACCCCAACATGCTGACCTGTCATGGCATGTAATACGTCCTCTGATTGGTAATCAGAGGATATGGTTGGTGAATTTATTTTGATAACTCTCCCGGTCAGGTCGGTGAGACCCGTAAACCAACGACAGGTGTGGTCATCCAGACATTCTGGGGGTTGTGAGAGAGCGATGTGACCGCCAAAACATAAAACTATGGTGCTCTCTAAAAAACTGTTACTATTACTGCTATTGCTCTCTTCAATATCATTGTGAAAAATATTGGAGAGCAAGAGGATTAATGACTTCATTGTCAGAAATCCAGTATTAGCTAACAACAACTTTTAAATGTAGCATTATCTTGTGGAGTGCATTAACTATATTCAATCCCGTATAAAATACGAATTTGGTTTGTCATGTCTAGAGAGACTTCATATTATGTATAATTTCTTTTAAGGATAGTATCACTCTCATGTTTATTTGTAAGGAATAAGAATACAAATCATTTTGCTTGTCTTCTTATTTAGGCGCCATGGTGACCACAGCTGTCGTTTATGACAAATCATTAGTTTTATTTCAGCCCAATAATCTACAAAACAGTGCAATTGTTTTAGGCAAATGAAGAGGAGGACTATTACTTATTTCGGTATTAAAAGCAATCACTATTGTTTTAGCTCGTAACAGAGACTAATGATGATGATGATGATGGTGGTGGTGGCGGTGACGGAGATGGCGATGGTGATGACGATAATAATGATAATAATAATAATAGTAATAATAATAATAATAAATAATAATGATAATGATGATAATAATGTTGATGATAATGATAATGATAATAATAATAATAGTAAAAACAATAACAATAAGAATAGTAATAATAATAATAATAATAAATAATACTGATAATGATGATAATAATGATGATGATAATGATAATAATAATAATAATAATAATAATAATAATAATAATAATAATAATAATAATAATAATAATAATAAATAATACTAATAATGATGATGATGATAATGATAATAATAATAATAATAATAATAATAATAATAATAATAGTAACAACAAAAACAATAACAATAATAATAATAATAATAATAATAATAATAATAATAATAATAATAATAATAATAATAGCAGCAATAACAGTAGTACTAGTAGCAATAGTAGTAGTAATAGTAATAACAATAGTAGCAACAATAGTAACAATAACAACAATAATAATAATAATAATAATAATAATAATAATAATAATAATAATAATAATAATAATAATAATAATAATAATAATAATAATAATAAAAACAATAAGAAGAAGAAGAAAAAGAAGAATATCCACTATTAGGAAAATCTGTATCCCTTTATGTCAGCATTGTTTCACCCTAAAATATGTGGTTTTGATTGATTCATTCTTCTGCTGTCTTAACTATGGAAAACTGCATCTTCATTATTACTTGAACAAATGCGTCATTTCAGTTACATTCACACCTTTTAGACGTGACATATTGATTCTTGCTGATTCGCCCAAGATTGTGACCACTTCACTGGTATATAAACGAGTGTTTTGTTTATATCTGATGGGCTCTAATGACCTAGCCATTGATGAGCCCTTAAATCGTAATCACTCACTCACTTTATATCTGATGGCACACACTGGTCGGGTTCAACACAAGTCGCTGGGGTGTGCCAGGATTGATCTTATGCAGTGGGCCAGTGTTTTGTTGATGTCTTCATACAGTGCTTGCATACGCCGGTCGGATGTTTTATTTACAACTGAGACAGTGTTGACTGTGAGGCACGTGTCAGTAAGGTGTTTTGTTTATATCTGAGGCAGTACTGGCCTGGAAGCACACGATGGTTGTGTACAACACAGGTCACTGGTTTGTGCGAAGAGAGTACAGTGTTGCCATTTACACTGCCGAAAAACTTAAATTTTTACAAAATTATTAAACCTATCGAAATGAAACTTAGCATATATGTTTCTTACACCTGCATCTATTAGCCATATTCTTCTGGCCAAAGCAGTACCTTCCCCCCTGTATAAATAGTGATCAATGGCGCCACTATAATATAGAAGGTAAGTTTTATTTACACTATACCTTTTGAAAATTAGGAATGATTTGGGAACAGTTGTTCCCATCTTCAGCTAACAACTGACTCACTGTTGTAATGTGTTTTCCAGTAGATTATTGATAATGGAGGTGATATGAACCTGCTGAGGTGGTCTGTGGTCAGGAAATCAGAATTCATAATTCTGTCGTTTTTTATAATATGATGTTCCCCCAAACTGAGAGCTCAGTTGGATGTCTAACTGTCCAGAAATTGGCTCCCTGAATAATTTCCTCGTGGTGGTTCCAAAAATGTGCTGCAATGGCTGATTTTTCAATCTGTTTGTATTATATGTATTAGATGTGTCTTTTAATCTGGTTTTCAAATTTCTTTTAATCTTATCTTTTTATAAGCTAGTAGCAGTGATGTGAATTTAAATTATAATGAAAACTGAGTCAGATTGAAACAAATATCACTTACATATAATTAAACTTGACCGGTTTCAAAAGCCCAACTTGCTCCCATCATCAGAATTAAAGTAAGAACCAGTTGTTTAATTCTGATGATGGGAGCAAGTTGGGATCTTGAAATTGGTCAAGTTTAATTATACAGAGTGGAAGTGAAATGATCTGCCAGACTTTAACAGCAAATTCCTCACGTTGTGAATAACAAGAAAGTCTAATACCAAAATGTTGAAAAAATTATAGCTTTCTAGAAAAAAATATTTTTATCAAAAAAGTTTATCATCACCTGGCTGAATTATTATTCATTGAAGGTTCTTGATTTATGGGTATATTCATAGAACATTGAATAAATAACAACTTTGTCCTTTGGCGTATTTCAATAGATCCAGCAGTTTTTGCGTAAATTAAATGCTAAAAACCCACAATTTATTGCAACAAAAAGGCAACAAATTGTGGGTTCTTTTAAATACACAGCTTGAGAATTCAATATCATTCTGGCAGGTTGTCACAGTAGCTTAATGGTTAGAGCACCTGCATAGTAAGCAGAGGGTCTGTGGTTCAAATCCCAGCTTTGGCATTGAATTTTTAAGTTCCAGTTCTACTTCTCAAACATTGCCCACACACGGCTTGTGTGTTTAAAAACATCAACAGTAAGTTTGTTGGCATAAAAAAATAATAATTACTATCTGAAGGTTATTTAATCCCGGGACATAAAGTATTTGCAATAGTAAGTCACCATTGGGGTAATTGTCTCTGAAGTGAGACTGCCTTTGTGGTTTACCGGGAAAAATATGAACTGGTTTCAGAATTCAATGTCATTCTGGCAGGTTGTCACAGTAGCTTAATGGTTAGAGCACCTGGCTAGTAAGCGGAGGGTCTGTGGTTCAAATTCCAGCTGTGGCATTGAATTTTTAAGTTCCAGTTCTACTTCTCAAACATTACTCACACACGGCTTGTGTGTTTAAAAACACCAACAGTAAGTTTGTTGGCATAAATAAATAATATGTTATCTGAATTTAAATAAAATTAATTTTAGCAGAATCTAGACTATAATTGAAATAACATCTTTATCTATTACTTGCTAAGTACAACCCTGAAATAAAGAGCTCTACGTCCACATTAATAAAAAAACACACACTGTTTACGAAAGATCTGTAATGATTGTGCAGTATGAAAACTCCATGAGTACATAGGGAATTGGTCTGCCACTTTTAATCCCAACATTGTCTGAAGTTTATCTTCATTGTATGCTTAAACCCAAAATTATGCAAATGAATGCAGTGATATTAAGTGTACTTTGTTTTCTGCTCTTTCTCTTTGGGAGTCTTTCACTGAATATGCCAGCTTACAAAAAGAGATAAAACAAAATGTATTGCAATGAAAATGCTATCTTGCTAATTAATTTCTACTACAAATAGCACATATATTTTAGCAGATAAGTATGAAAATTTGCTTATTACTTTTTAGCATAAAAAACTGTTCAAAAACATGTTCACATTAGCATATAATTTTATACCCTTAAGATTAATCTCGCATTAAAACTAGTTGAAGTAGTGGCATAACCGTTATGGAAGATAGATCTGCAAGGACAGCCTGCAGAAAGAAAATAGAGCACTATTAGTAAAGCAAACTAGTAATGTGAATAGTTAAATTAAATTTTTATTTTTTGTATGTTGAAAATTCAAACCATACCTTATTCCTAGACATTTGAAAATGCCAAGTGTTTAAAATTGTTCACTGGCCAATTGTTCACTATAAAGCATTGGAAAGCTTTAAATTAAGCAAAGTGTATTAAATATTACTTATCAAGTGAGTGTATTTGAAAACTAGTACTCTAAATAGTATATTGTAAGCCATGTCACATTTTTCTTTTCTTATCCTTTTTTACTATGCCATCATTTTTATTTTTGAGTATTTACTTACTTCAATGCTGGCCAGGTTGTCCACAAGAAGCAAATTCTCTTTACGGAAACTGAGGATAGCTACAGAAAGAAGGGGAAGAATCTCCAGTGAGTCATAAGCTACAATCAAGTCCCATAAATACAGAAGCTGCTCTGGTGGTAAGTGTCCACTGAAGGCCCTCATCAGCCACTTAAATACTACTCGTATTCTGAAAAATAATGATTTGTATATTAAAAACATTCAACTTAGTTTATTGAACATTTCTTATATGCAACTTTTCACATTTCTGATTTCATCTACCAGATCCGGACAATAAGGGGTTGTTGATTAACCTTCCGTTAGGAATGCACTCTGGTAAAACACTGTTGGTCGCGCGGGGCCTAGTAGGCCCGCACTGTATTTTTGTGCTTATGTGCTTGTATTTGTTGTTTAAACTTAATTTTCCCTCCCTTCCTTCCCGTTTAGCTTCATTTAGATTAAATATACACGACTTTTATTAGCATTATCTTACTAGATAGGTCAAGTATAGATAAAATGTAGTATGAGTACACTATACATTATAGTTTGTACTACACTACATGAAAGGATAATAAATTGCAATCAACAGGTATGCAAATTGTAATTTAAAATGTACGTGAAGTGGAAGATGAGAAAAAAGTGACTAAATCATTAAGAGAAACAAAGAATTGTCTGGTTTCCATAATAAAATCACACATTGGGGAAGTATAAGAACTGCATCGATCAATCTTTCTATGTAGTTTAATCTTTTCATTATGCAAACGTTCAACACTTTTTTTTCTGATAGTTCAATGTCTGTTGAGTGTTGAAAGGTTTTAAAGCTGTAAACGATTTTATATGCTTTGTTGATCGCTTATGTTTATCCAAAGCTGGGATTAAATAGGTACGCTAAATTTGCGAAACTCGCTTTCTCGGTTGCAAACAAGCGTGGCCATCAATAAAGTTTATTTAATTCACAGCCACAGATACTTGATCATATATATTAAAATACAGGTCATCTATACCATACAGTCTTCATAATCATATATTTCCTAGGCTTTTTCTGCCATGTCCCATTATTTAGTTATATAATTAGCAAAGAATGGCATCTTTCACCAGCTCAGTGCACATAAATTTAAGTAGCTTTTGAGCAGGGACCAAGGGTAATTGACAATAATTTGTCACTAAAACAGCTATGAACTGCTTACAAAGTTACATAACCATTAACAGAATAATTTGTCACTCAGATAATCTAGTACGGAATAAAATGATTTTGAGCATAGGTGCTTCAAACAGCAATTTTAAAAGCATTGAAATTGTCAAGTTCTCCCTTTAGATTTTTAGGAAGAGCACCAAATATTTTTGTTTTCATAATATACACTTTTTTGGAAACAAAGTTTTGCACTGGAATGATGGAGTTGCTCTTTTGTAATTGTTACATTGTAAATTTGTAGTGTATTTGGTTATTGTGAATTTCGATATCTAGGCTAAGTTTGTGTAATTGATAGTTCTTTTTGTGGTAAAAGTCATTAATGTAGATCTATATAAATTTCTTGGTGGCCTCAGGGGTCTCCGTCTAGGGGATATGTGAATAGTGACCACAAGGTACCCAAGCTGAGCAGAACATTACTTCCACTTACTGGTGTTTTGCTCCTCACTGTAACTTTTCTATCTGACCTTACCTTGGTCATCTCTTGTTCTCCTCTGACCCTGATGCTATTAGGGTTCCCGAGGGCTAGGGAGTCTTTATTTTTCCAATCTCTCCATTTCTCTATAAAATCTTAACCCCAACACGCTGACCTGTCATGGCATGTAATACGTCCTCTGATTGGTAATCAGAGGATATGATCGGTGAATTTATTTTGATAACTCTCCCGGTCAGGTCGGTGAGACCCATAAACCAACGACAGGTATGGTCCTCCAGACATTCTGGGGGTTGTGAGAGAGTGATGTAACCGCCAAAACATAAAAATACGGTGCTCTCTAAAAGACGGTTATTATTACTGCTATTGCTCTCTTCAATATCATTGTGAAAAATATTGGAGAGCAAGAGGATTAATGACTTCATTGTCAGAAATCTAGCATTAGCTAACAACAACATTTCTGATAGAATAGAAAAAGTCTTTGCTGTTTTAATTGTGTTCTTAGGTCTCTATGACCATCACTGTATTCACACAACACGGTACTGTAAGTGTGTAGGTAATATCTAAAAACTTGAAATCAAAGTGATTATTATATACCTATCTAATGTAATTCTCAAACACAATACCAAATGGGTTGGCCATAGGAAATAGTACATATACTGCCCTGCTATCAACAACACAGATAGTATGATTGTGTTTTTTCATGAAGCACAAATAACTGCAGTTTAATTCATCATGGATCATAAGTCAGTGGAGGCTAGAATTCATGCTGTGAAAGTGTGTGTTCCTAATAACAGCATTATTGGAGTACAGCAGCTTCGGAAAGGATGTGATTTTAGTGTTTCATACAGGAGAACTTTATCCAGGCGGGTAAACCAGTGGGTGGATTCTGCGGCGAAGTCCAAAGCTTTCATTTATCAACATGCAAGGGTAGTGTGATTATCCTGCTCCTCTATGTACAGAATTGTTAAGATGATAATTATTATTTATTTATGCCAACAAACTTACTGTTGGTTTAAGAGGTAGAACTGGAACTTAAAAATGCAATGCCACAACTGGGATTTGAACCACAGACCTTCCGCTTACCGGGCGGCTGCTCTACCACTGAGCTATTGTGACAAACTGCCAGAATGGCATTAAATTCTCAAACCAGTTCGTATTTCTCCTGGTAAACCACAAAGGCAGTCTCACATCAGAGACAAATTACCCCAATGGTGACTTACTATTGTAAGTACTTTATATCCCAGAATTAAATAACCTTCAGATGGTAATTATTATTTATTTATGCCAACAAACTTACTGTTGGTGTTTTTAAACACACAAGCCTTGTGTGGGCAAAGTTTGAGAGGTAGAACTGGAACTTAAAAATTCAATGCCACAACTGGGATTTGAACCACAGACCTTCCGCTTACCGGGCGGCTGCTCTACCACTGAGCTATTGTGACAAACTGCCAGAATGGCATTAAGTTCTCAAACCAGTTCGTATTTCTCCTGGTAAACCACAAAGGCAGTCTCACATCAGAGACAAATTACCCCAATGGTGACTTACTATTGTAAGTACTTTATATCCCAGAATTAAATAACCTTCAGATGGTAATTATTATTTATTTATGCCAACAAACTTACTGTTGGTGTTTTTAAACACACAAGCCGTGTGTGGGCAAAGTTTGAGAGGTAGAACTGGAACTTAAAAATTCAATGCCACAACTGGGATTTGAACCACAGACCTTCCGCTTACCGGGCGGCTGCTCTACCACTGAGCTATTGTGACAAACTGCCAGAATGGCATTAAGTTCTCAAACCAGTTCGTATTTCTCCTGGTAAACCACAAAGGCAGTCTCACATCAGAGACAAATTACCCCAATGGTGACTGAATTTGAGGTTCCATGCAAATAAATTACAAGCATCTCAACAGCTGAGGGTAGTAGTTAAACAAGTTGCAATTCAGTGCAATTTTAAGCACAATATTACACCAGGATAAGACAATTCTTTCTCTCTGGTAATGGCAGACAAAGCAAACTTCGGTCTAAGTGAATTTATAATAAGCAAAATCTTTGTTACTATGTAGACATTCCAAATTTCTGCTTAAAAATCCACTACATTTTTGAAAATCTGATGTGTTGCACTCACATGACTTTCTCTACTCTTGTACTAACCATTCTTACAGAACTCTTAAGGGTGGAGCAACTTTTTCAAGAACTTCATGTTGCATCCTTTAAAGACATTAAACTTAAATATAAACTTTGATTTTTAACCAACTTTTCATTTTTTAGTTCTGCTGTCCACAGACTGACACACACACACACATGTATCTTTTTCTAAACATGCTTTTCTTGGATTAAGAGGGCCTCAAAATATATATTTCCGCTGAAATCTTGATATTGAATTTTTGGGTGGAATACAATACTTCTAATGTATAAACTTAGGCTTTCACGGCCGGTGTCCTAACTATTAGCTATGTTTATTTATTTCGGACTTGTAGGCCGTGGTCTAGAAGACATTGTAGATACTGATGTTTCACCAAGTAATTGCGCTTGGGATCTTCAGGGTAAGACGATCTGTTGTCTGCAGTGGTCAGAGTTTGAATGTGGAAGCAGGGAGAACCTAGTTTCCTCCATTATTAATTGGGAAATTTAAAAAGTGAGTGTGGCTTAGTGTTATTAATTGACTCATTTTTCTATTTTAATGTGATTCCAATAATACTGACATCAACTTCCAGCATTATTAATATGTTATGAGAAGCTTCAACAACTACCTACAACAAATAATCATTGCCAATGACAGTCATTCGCATGATGTCCTATACAACAAACAAGGTGTACCTACATAAAATGGCACATTGTCTACATTTCTGAACTAGAAGTAAAAGTCATTTAACTGTACATAGCCTTTTACACAGTCTTTTTCTTTCATGCTATTTCCTTTGACCAACGTGTATAAAACATATGTGGATGCCTCTGCAGGCGAAAACTTAAGAAATTTGATTTTTAATGCTCTAGAATGTCTTAAGTTTTAAAAGCACTTACGGTTGAATATTGATGTTCTTAAAATGAAACCACAGCTGTGGTTCATGAAGCCGTAACAAACGTTCAAACAAAAGACAGAGACACAGAAGGCTCTGTTCATGAGAAGATACTTCATGAAGATGGAACCAGTATCTCAGATAAAATGCTCGGAAAGTGTGGTACAGTGCTGCAGGATTGGCATACAGATAACAAAATGGAGTTGCTGAAAGTAAACAAAGCTTTATGTTATAGTGTATTTCTCTGAAGTTAAATTAAGCATTTCTTATATGGCTGACCACCTGCTTCCAGGTCTTCACTCAGTCTGGTCCATAGGTTCCTCTTCTCCCCAACAGGTGTTTGACCCTAGGCACTGTCTTATAAGTCCTAGGGGGTGAAAGTCCTACATAAGGGGAGCGTAATCAGATTAAGAAGAAGAAGAAATGTGAAATAATGTCTTAGAGAAGACTGTAACCTAACAGTTGATTACAGAAATATTAGCATTGTATTATAATCTATAATGCATCTATAATGAACTGTTCAGTATGGTGATGTTAAATTATTTTGTGCCACTTATTAGTATATTTCATTTTTGGAAAATATGGTTCAAGAAATGAGAAATTACAGTATTGAAATCCATCAGAGAAATGGATTTCTCCAATGTTAACTAAAAACCAACAACCAACAGCAAGAATTTTAATTAGTTAGCTGTATTTAACTAAATTGTGAAGTATTATAACACATTCTTTCCCGATAAATTGCTCATTTCTTTGCTTTTTATTTTAATTATTATATTGTAATTGCTATATTAATGAAATATGGTGGCAAAGCTAGTCATAACTGACTGCGGAGTCAGAGGCTTACCTTAGCTTTTTTTTTATGGTTAACTCCATTTCATATTTTCATCATGCAGCTATTCTCTCAAATTCCAGGGCGACAATTATAGCAATTCCTTCCAAGTTGTCACCAAAAAACCAAACAATTATAGAATGTTGGAAAATCCTTACCCATCTAACAGCACTTCAAAAACACCTAGTCTTCCAATGGATACCAGCTCACCACCAAACAATTATAGAATATTGGAAAATCCTTACCCATCTAACAGCACTTCAAAAACATCTAGTCTTCCAATGGATACCAGCTCACTGTGGACTGAGTAGTAATGAAAAAGTTGATTTTCTTGCAAAAAAGGGTACTGGCAGTGTACAGAAATCATAGTTAATCTACCATTTAATGCAGCTAAAAGATCAGTCAACTCTGAATTCAAAAAAAGTATTGCAAAATATTATTATGAAAATTCAAAAAATAAAAGATGGGAACTACCAAACATTCAAACAGTAATTCCTGAGTATCCTCGAAAAACGGCAGTTGCAACCTTTAGATTGATTACAGGACATGATTGTCTGGCAAAATATTAAAACAGAATTGGGATATATTCTTCACCACCCTTGTCCTCTATGTGATCTGCAAGAGGAAATGGACCAAGACCACCTTCAAATATGCCCGGCCACTTCTAGTGCCCCATCCATCAGTGAAAAATATTGGAGAGTAAGAGGATTAATGACTTCATTGTCAGAAATCCAGCATTAACTAACAACAACAATAACAATCTCTGAAACATGTTCCAGTGAGTTGTGATGTAGAAAGTGAAGTAATAAAGTAAAAAGCTCCAAATTTTACATATACACAAAATGAAATTTAACAATAACTATTTCAAAGTTGGTTTCGTCAGAACCTGTAAAATGTTGTAACTATTTACTTACCATCCTTGGGTTAATAAAAAATTCACACAAATTTTTAAAGAACATGGGGTAGCTTTGGTTCATTAAAATAAATATAATATAAAAAATGTGTTACATTTTTCTAGAAAGAATAACATTTTAAACTGTAAAAAATCTGGCATTTATCAATTTAGATGTTTAGATTATGACAGGGTTTACATTGGTAAAACTAAATTTCATTTGAAAATCAGAATAAAAGAACAGTTTAGTAATATTAAATATAAACAGCTTGATAAATCAGCTGTCAGATCATTTTTTGGTCATTTAATCATGACATAGATTCAGAGGTTAAACTTAAAACAATTAAATGGAGCCATAGATTTAATGGTTAGTGAAAAGATATTCATTTTGAAAAATAAGAACCGTGTTATGAATTTTGAAACACTGCCAACTGATTCTGTTAAAAAATTTGTTTTGCTTTCAGTGTTTGGTAATGGTAATATTATAGGTAAAATATATCACCTAGTGTCCATAATGATGGGGACCCAAACAAAGAGTATGTACAGGATGGACGAGAAGTCCCCATACCCCTGTAACTGTCTGTAGAAAATGTTATTTTTGTAAATTGGTAGCTGGTAACATTGGTAACATAATAATTGACATCCATGATTGGTAGCTACATTACTTCTTAGCAATTGTTGGAATCCATGTTTACGTGTTTTTGCAGTCGAGTGGGTAGGCCAATGTTCACCAGCAACACCAGCTCCCTTGAAATGGCCACCAAGAAGTCCTGACCTCAACACACATGACAGCTTGTTATGGGAAATCATTAAGGTGCATGTATCTGCACACCTACAAACGAAGAACTGTGCAATGCTATTGAGGATCCATTTCACATTTTAACACTGAACGTGTCAAAAATATGTCAAGAAGAACATAGAGACTTTTTGAACTGTGTTTATGGCATTGATGGAGATCTTACAGATATATTGAACACTTAATATCTAAGCAAGCACCTGTGCTAAAACAACTAAATTAGCATTCAATACAAAGGGGTATAGGGACGTCTTTCCCAGCTTGTACATTGAGGAGGTAAAGAAAGCTTCAAAACTCAAGTTTGTGATTAATCTCAACAACTTATACCATATACAAAAGATAAATGAAGCCCAGTCTCTAAATATTTGTTATATCAGCTGTTATAACTGTTACTTAAACATTACTTACCATACATTGTAAATCCATGAAAAGGAATTACTCCACTTGGAGGGAAAGCAACAGTGTTTTCTATGGTAGGAGACTTATTTTTCAGTACAGCATGGACTGGATTGCAAGCGCTGTGATTAAACACAGAAAGAACTTCTGTGTCACGAGAGAAGCATAACATTACCTAAAAGAAGAAATGAAATATGTAAACCCATCATTTGTCTCCCACTATAGAAAGTCAATAATATTTAAATAAACATAAATTTATACTACTGATTACTTCAGACATCATAAAATGAATTATTTTTAACCCTTTATCTGCCAATGTTGTCAGTTGGGAACATTAAATGATTTCAAAGTTCTGAGTACATATGTTGAAATAAAAATGTTGTATTACATTTTTTAATAGAAAACAATCCTTACACACCTCTTCTGTAATATTGGTATTACAGAAGTGGTGTATAAGGATTGTTTGTTCATTAAAATCAAGGGATTCATGTAGAGAAATTTTTAAAAAAGAAAGAATTCTTACAGTGGTTGCATTATATATTACTTTCTCTACTGGTAAGTAGGGAAAGTATTGTATTCCACCCAAAAATTCAATGTCATGATTTCACTGGAAATATATGTTTTGAGGCCCCCTGAATCCAAAAAAAGCATTTTTAGAAAAAGGTCCTTGTGTGTGTCTGTGTGTCAGCCTGTGGACAGCATAACTCAAAAATGAAAAGTCGGTTAAAAACCAAAGTTGGTATTTAAATTTAATGTCTTTCAAGGATGCGACATGAAGATTTTGAAGAAAATAGCCCCACCCTAAACTACCCTTTACATGGAAAATTTTTCGAAAATTTTGATTTTCTTGAAAATGGCTCTAACGATTTTGATTAAAATGTCATATGTTTGGAATATTTTGATGACAAATGAAATGTATATCTTGAATTTTCTGGCTATAGCCCCTGTAGTCGTATTTACTCTGGACATCTTTTGCATAACTGGTAAAACGTTAGAGATAGACCAAATCATACTATACAAAAAATGTATATCTTGCTAAAATACACAATTTATGTCTCAATAAATTTTCTTATAATGAGAACCATTTCGGAGATATTCCTTGTTATGTGTGTGAGTTTTGGAAAACTTAGAACTTTCGTGAAATGGGTCATTGTTGTTCATTTTTACTTTCTCTATTGGTAAGTAGGGGAAGTATTGTATTCCACCCAAAAATTTGATGTGGAGATTTCACCGGAAATATATGTTTTGAGACCCCCTGAATCCAAAAAAAGCATTTTTAGAAAAAGGTCCTTGTGTGTGTCAGTCTGTCAGTCTGTGGACAGCATAGCCCAAAAACGAAAAGTTGGTTAAAAACCAAAGTTGGTATTTAAGTTTAATGTCTTTCAAGGATGCGACATGAAGATTTTGAAGAAAATAGCCCCAACCTAAACTACCCTTTACATGGAAAATTTTTCAAAAATTTTGATTTTCTTGAACATGGCTCTAACGATTTTGATTAAAATGTCATATGTTTGAGATATTTTGATGACAAATGAAATGTATATCTTGAATTTTCTGGTTATAGTCCCTGTAGTCGTATTTACTCTGGACGACTTTTGCATAACTGGTAAACCGTTAGAGATAGACCAAATTATACTATATAAAAAATGTAGATCTTACTAAAATACACAATTTATGTCTCAATAAATTTTCTTGTAGGGTGAACCATTTCGGAGATATTCCTTGTTATGTGTGTGAGTTTCAGAAAACTTAGAACTTTCGTGAAATGGACCATCGTTGTTCATTTTTTTATATGTTAAGTGTGCAAAGACAACAGAATCTCAAACATTTGACTATCACACAAAGCCTACTGTATTCTAACATACACCTTGCACCTACAAGGAAATAAGCAATAAGTTGTACAAATGTTTATCTTAACTAACACAAAGAAGATATAGGAATAAGAGTTTGTAAGAATGGTTAGTACAAGAGTAGAGAAAGTCATGTGAGTGCAATGCATCAGATTTTTTTATATGTTAAGTGTGCAAAGACAACAGAATCTCAAAGCTTTAAAATATTTGACTATCGCACAAGGCCTACTGTATTCTAATATTCCCCTTGCACCTACAAGGAAATTAGCAATAAGATTAGTTGTACAAATGTTTATCTTAACTAACACGAAGAAGATATAGGAATAAGGGTTTGTAAGAATGGTTAGTGCAAGAGTGGAGAAAGTCATGTGAGTGTAACACATCAGATTTTTTTAGAGTTATTTTACTAGTTAGGAGAGCTACAAATATAAGGAGTAACAGCAATATACATAAATATGACACAAGAACTAAAGAGAATATGTATAGGGAAGCGAAGAGTAAGAAATTCTTTGATAAAAAACCATTAGTAATTGGGAAAACTGTATACAATAAGCTGCCAACCACAATTAAACAATCAACTGGTTCTAAGTTTAATAAATGCTTAAAAAATTACTTAATTGAGAGGGCTTTTTATGACATAGATGAATATCTGCAATTGTGATTTTGAAGATTTTTTACCATTAAGACAGTTACTTTAATTATTAATCTCATTCAACCAGTATTATTATATGGACCAGAATGAATGTATTTTATGTACGTATGTAGGCATTTTATGTAACCTGATATATCCAACAACATGTATATGTTCTAAAAGGATGAATAAACTAAACTAAACTAAACATTTTTTAACATCAATTTGAATCGTTAGAACACTGAGATGCAAATAATTGATTTGTGAAGCATGTTTGTAACTAATACATAATTACAAAAGATAAGTGAAGTTTTAGTCTCTAATATTTATTAATATTTGCTGACCTATATGAAGCCCATATTTAATTTTTGTAACATTACTTCATCTTTTTGAAAGGTAGAATCAGTAATGAAAAATTCAATGCCATAATTTCCATTAACCATGAATTTTCCACTCTAAGCGTAGCTGCTCATAACCACTGAGCTACCATGGCAACATGCTGATACAGCATTAAATTCCTCTACTGATTCATGTTTTCTCTGTAGACCACAAGGGATTCTCAATTCAAAGACCAAGAACATTTTGAAAACGCTAATCTATGACACAATTTGACACATATATGAGGTCCATTTTTTTCTGCCGCAAGCTTTTTTGTATGAAATTTCCTTGTTATACAAAATTCAGTGAAATAAAGGGTAGTTCTTGGTATATTCACTGAAAATTCAACATATACATTTTACTTCATGTGTCAATATATTAGACATATGACACTTTATCAAACATCACGAAAATCATTTTTGAAAAGGTAAATAAACAGAGAAAGATTTTCTATGTAAAGATGATTTAACCAACTTCTATTTATTGAGTTATATTGTCCATAGACAGACAGGCAGGTGGGCAGATGATTGGCGGATGGACGGATGGACAGACAGAGGTCTTGTTCTAAAAATACTCTTTAGTTTCTTGGATTCTAGGATTCTAAAATATGCATTTCCTGTGGAATCTCTATATCAAATAGTTGGGTGTATACAATACTTCCTCTTACATACTATAGGTATAAAGAAAGAATCACTATATTAAAGAAAGTTTTAAACCAGTGTTAGTTGTATTTTGAATAAATATACTTGAGTATCCTCGAAAAACAGCAGTTGCAACCTTCAGGTTGATTATAGGACATGATTGTCTGGCAAAACATTTAAACAGAATTGGGATATATTCTTCACCACTCTGTCCTCTATGTGATCTGCAAGAGGAAATGGATCGAGACCACCTTCAAATATGCCCGGCCACTTCTAGTGCCCCATTCATCAGTGCAAAATATTGGAGAGCAAGAGGATTAATGACTTCATTGTCAGAAATCCAGCATTAGCTAACAACAACAACAACAACTTGTAGAACAAATATATAGTTTGCTGCATATTGCTCCCATCATATTATCACGTTTACACTCTTTACATACAGAACAAACATACAGTAGGGTTAAGAAACATCTTCCCATTTCAGTGGTAAAAAAAGTAACTAAGTTTATAGGAAAGTAATATTCACAGCCTATGACCTATGTTTTCTACTTTAATGACATAAATGTGTTTGTTTTAAACACAAAAATAATACATCTAGATTAAGAACAAATTAGAAACTAAAAGCTCCACTTATCTTATTAACATTGCAACTTGAAACTAGTCAGCAGTAAAACATCTTGCAATGTTGACAAGGTAAGTGGAGCTTTTAGCTTCTAATTTGTTCTTAATTTGGACTCTGTTGCTTCACTGTTAATAGCTTCACTTTCCTTAATAATACATCATGTTTTATAAAGCAAGAAAACAATACTGACCTGATACAGTACATCTTCAAAAACAAAATACTGATCATCATTGGAAGCTGTTAGCTGCACATCCTATGCACACAAAAAACTTTACTTTAGTAACACAATTTAATGGTGAATATTTATGCTCATCAAAAAAATATTATAAAAAATGCTGTAATATTTCTTCTTTCATAAAAAACTGAAAATAATTTAATTATTACATTTTCTGTACCAAATCTTTGACTCTAGGTTCTACATAAAGTATTTATGTTTGAAAACACTTCATAAGATATGAATTAACATTAAAATGGCACATTTCAATCTTTCCAATTAAGCAGTTAGTTGGTTTGAACAACCTATTAATCTTAGCCAGAAATTTCTTAAAAGTAAGAATGTATTCACTTTTAAATATTTAAAATGGCAGGCTAAACTCTTATTTGAACTACAAAAGTTCATCCAGATACCAAGTTAAAGTTTATATTCATGATCTATTTTTGCCTAGGAAAGCCTGCCTAGGAAACCTATTGTCACCGCACCCGCCGCATCTGATTGCCTGCACTGGGGAGGGGGGGACCCAGCCAGTCGCCTACCTGGCCTAACGACCAGCCTTGAGGAGGGAGCAGTGTCGCCCATCGCATTATTGTCGGCACTACCGCAAGGGAGCCGAAGGGAAGAGACAGAGAATGGCCGCATTGTTGGGGCGCTTGCCGAAAGAGAGAAAGGGATAGAGACTTCTGGAATTGTCTGCTTTGTATTTGACCGCAATAATAACTGAACTTTCCTGAAGTTTCCAGAACAGTGCCTGGGAGATATAAATAGCGGTAAAGTGTGAGAAGGGACAGTTCTTGTGTTAGGAATTCGGAGCCGTGCTGTTGGTGAATCGGTAAAGACTTTGGTGCTGTTGCAACAAGTGTACAAAGTTACTGTTTACGGAAATAAAAGTGTTTCTTCATCACGACTACATCTGTCTTCTTTACTTTACACCCACCAAAGTCACACTATTTAAAGGCTTAATCATAGTGACAACTCTCACCAATAGGGTTGACTAAGTTTATCAAGGCAGACATTTAGGAATTGGAGGTCCGTGGTTCAAATCATACCCTGACAGATGTTTACTACATTTTTCAAAGTCCTCATACTGAGAATACTCTAAAATTCTGCTTGGAAGATGTCCTTTCACAATTATCATTTCATTGCATTTGTCATTAGTTTCCATTTCTGTGCTGTTGTATGTGATAAGAACAGGCATTAAACACTATAACAGCAACAAAAATTGAGCTCTTACAATAGAAAGAAAAAATAAGAATACCAAACTATGAAGGATGTCCAGCAGATGAGAAATGTAAACATGCAATATAAAAATTAGTTAAAATTTATGAGTAGGATGATTACACTTCAGTTTCATTACTGTGTTATGTTACTTTAAGATACTCCACCCTAAGACTTTCAAAATGTTTTACAAATTATTTCAAGGACATAGAATCAAACTAGCTCCATACAACAAGAATAACTTCAGAAATTATTGAATCACTCCCTAAAGGACATCATACCAAATGAACAAATATTGTCAAATATATTATCAAATATATATTGGTCAAACAACAAGAAACCTACAAACCATGCTTAGAAACACCTAAGACATACAAAAAATTCAGACAGATAAATGAGCAATGGCTAACCTCTTCCTGTCAGCCAAACATGACATAAAACTAGAAGTAAAACTTCTTAAACAGTCAAAAACTAATGCACAACTTTATAATAAAAAATGCCTACAAAGTGATGAATTTTAAAATCCTACCTGTTGATGATATATTCAAGTTCACAGTTAAAAGAGGGGGCAGCAACAGTAGCACTACAAAGGAAGATTCCAGCCTTGATGTCAGTAGGCACATAGCAGATGATGGCAGCAGTTGCCCTCAAAACAGTTGTCCAAAGTAACATAACCCAATATGGAAACTAAAGTGCAATCATCTTACTCAGAAAGTTTAACTAAATATGATAAAGTTTCACGCTTTCAAGTACTTCCAAAAATCATGCATACAAATGCAATATAAAACTTTTGAAAATTACACTTGAAAATTTTTATACCTTTAATTAGTTCCAAGTTTTTCCATAACAAGATTTTGTGTCTGTTATGATTTCCTAGTTATACAAAATTACATAAACTTCACTTAACTTGAAGAGAGCTTTTGACGGAAAAGTCAAAACCTGCATTTGTCACTGTAATATCAAACATACTGTAATCAAAATCATTAGATACATTTTTGAGAAAGATAAAAAAAAATCTCATCTTTTTCTAAAACTGTGACACTTTCCCTACCTAGTAAAAGCAAGTAACAGAAAAAGTAGCTATGATGTTATGGTTAACATAACATCCAAAAATTAAATGGAGCTTCTTTATTCAACAGCACAAAGAAGGCTTGGGCTGATTACCCATGACTTCTGTACATACACACGCACACACGTACATGCACCCACATGCACAGCACCCGCCCACGCCCACCTGCATAGGCTGCTGTGGGCAGGAGGAAACTAGAGATTGACATACTGATTCCTTTCAATCACTTGGATGCAATTTGCCAAACCAGGCAAACCTTTCTATCTTTCAAAAAAATGGATTGCCCTATATCAGGTTGAGTGTATTTTATTAATTTTAAGAAAATAATTAATTGCAACATTTGCAATCATTGTAGGAATGCAAACATACTTTGATAAAGAGCAACAATTTGGTGGGGAAAAAAATTGGGAAAACAATGTTAAGGTATATTAAAAAACGCATTTCAGTTTTCGGTTTTCAGTATTGTCTTTAATGTGAACAATCTTTTTTAAAATCTGATGCTATATTTTTTATGGTCAAACCACATATACTCGTTTTTAGAAATTACAGAAACCTTGGACTAATGCAGCAAAATGTTTTTCTAAGCCTGATTTTTTCAATTTCCTTGGGTTTCTTATTGGCATGAAAATTTCAGGGAGAGGATGTTTGACTTGCAATATCTGAACTGATCTGCTCTTACCTTAATAATTAGTTTGTCCACTAAAAGATCATACTGTAGCACTAGTTTTTTCAAATGTTTATAATGATCAGAATGTTCAGGATGTAGAGTTGAACCCATAACCTGAGCCCATATGCGTCCTCTCAAACTCCTGGGACAACCACGTTTTAAAAACTCTTGTGCCACAGGGGCATGGTTAGAAGTCAGCACTGAAATACCATTATTACAAAATATAATTAATAAATTAGTACAGCACTTTCTTTTTCTGCATTAGTCTGGTATGTATAATAAGGATACAAATAAACCATAGGTAGCTCTTATGCTCTTTGAAATATTGTTGCTAAATAGAACACAGGAATATTTAAAATTGATATATGTTTTTAGATAAAAATTAATAAATGTTTTAGTCTCATTCATGGGCTGTAGTTAACACCTGGGAAAAATTAACTCATTAATGCCCAACTTATGTTTTTTTTTAATAAAAAATTAAGAAAAACATATGTATTGTATTCGTTCAGCATACAGTATGTCAACAATATATTTTGTTTGCCTTTTTATTCACCCAGAGTCCCAAAATCTCCCAGTCTCTAAACAGACCACTGGGCATTAATGGTATCAAAACATACTGTAATGATGAATGAATACATTTCCGTCAAGTTCATGTATTTTATGATTAAGCTTTATTTCTTAAAGCAATTACAGATAATTTTAAGCTAAACCACTTATCAACTGAAATATTTGGTGTAGTAAAAGCTAATTATCAACTGTGGTAAGGATCAAAACATCTGTGAAAGAGTGTTACATTATATTTTTTGAAGAATCTCAAGTGGAGTACAATCCTTCAAACTTGTTTTCATTTCCTCCCATGTTTCATTTGAAGCATGGCCAATTTCTGGAATTTTTGTGTGCCTGGAACCACATTTTTTGTATTATATCAGGCAGTCTCAAGTTTTCTTTTTCTGGTTGACTTTTAAAACCTAGTGACGTTTCCTGTATGTCACTCTTTTCAGAGGCAGTGCAACAACTTGCAATATTAATAACATATGTGGAGATTTTAGTTTCTAATTTGTTCTTAAATGAGATTCTCTTACCTCAGTATTAATAGCTTCAATTTTCCTTAATTAAAATATTTTGTTGTTTTAATGATGCTGTCAATTTCCAGGATCACATAAGCATTGCCAGTGTGCCAGAATTTTGTGTTGCAGGAGTTCTTTTACATGCCAGTAAATCTACTGACATGGCCAGAGACAGTGAAATGTATTTTAACTGGGTCGGGAACATCATTCATATTTACTATACCTGTAGTGCTTTATCTTCATCAGTCAGACTATCTGGATCAGGAGGAAGAATTACATCAACTGTATCACAATCATTATGAATTTCATTGGTAAAGTTATTGTTACTTATGGTAACCAGCATAATTCCTTTGAATGTGTTGTTAGCTAATGCTGGATTTCTGACAATGAAGTCATTAATCCTCTTGCTCTCCAATATAGAAGAGAACAATTGCAGTAATAGTAACCGCTTTTTAGAGAGCACCATATTTTTATGTTTTGGCGGCTACATCGCTCTCTCACAACCCACAGAATGTCTGGTATTTAATGTTGCTATGTACAAATTAAGACAGTATTAAATCAATGCATGTACTCACATGGGTATCAACTTGTGCAAGAATGCCTATTCTTTCACAAATTAAAAATACATTCCGACGCCTTTTAGCTTAATCCAGAGCCATTATTAAAAGTTGGATCACAGGATCTGATGAACTGAATTGCTAACATAAGGAAATACAAAAGGGTATAACAGAAACATCACAGAACAAGTACCAGCTGGTAAACAATACGTCATATAAACAACCTCTTGCTGCCGCAAGTGCAACATAGCAGTGAATATACACAGACAGCTGACTAAACACGATTAAACACAATTGTGATGGCAACCAGTACACACTTATTGAAATGAATATTCCAATGGGAGTAGAATTATGTGGTCAGCAACTGATGGTGTCGCTATCAACTGTATTGTGATGTTGCCATATCCTGTGTATAATCGAGGTATTAAGTATCGCAGGGCACAAGTATTCCCAGCGAGATTGAGAAAAATGTAAAATCAGAAAAATTTTTACATGTTTTAAATGGGCATTAAGTTGGGATAAATAAGGAAATAATGAAGCTATCAACAGTGAAGCAACAAGAATCTAAAGTAAGAACAAATTAGGAACTAAAAGCTTCACTTAGTAATATTGCAAGTTATTTTGCTGCTGACACGTTTCGAGTTGACTCCAACTCATTCTCAAAGCTATAATGAGTTGAAGTTGAAACATGTCAGCAGCAAAAAAATTTCAATATTACTAAGATAAGTAAAGCTTTTAGTTTCTAATTTGTTCTTACTTTAGATTAAGTTGGGACTTTAAATTAATGGTGTAGAATGCGGGAAAACATACACTCTAAGAATGTAAAATAGGGGTTGCACTGTGTATACATTTTGTTATTCATACAAATACCTTAATCATCTTAATCAATAACCATTTTTTAGTAAATGAATATGTCATAATTTGTTACACACCATATCTCTGAATGTAATATAAAAATAATGAAAAAAAAAAAAAAGAAAGAAAAAAAAAGAAATATCCAACAGACTTGCATATTATCAATTTAATTTAAAAGGTATTTATAATGTAAGTGTTGTTTAGTGTTATTAATTGACTCACCTTTTAAATTAAATTGATTATAACAACACTGTTTTCAAACTTCTATGAAAGGAAGATTGCATATTATCGTTTGCATTTTTTTTTAATGCAGATTTGCAGAATTATACTCAAAACTAATAACAACAAGACTTTAGGAATCCATGTGCTTACATGTTATCACCACTTCAAAGAACACAATATAGAATACTTTTGAACACCGGTTCACTCTGTTTAAAACAGAAAAACTGTAGAAGACAGATAACACATATGATATTTCCTCTGGTAAACCACAAAGGCAGTCTCACATCAAAGACTGGTTTGAGAATTTAATGCCATTGTGGCAGTTTGTCACAATAGCTCAATGGTTAGAGTAGCCGCCTGGTAAGCGGAAGTTCTGTGGTTCAAATCCCAGTTGTGGCATTGAATTTTTAAGTTCCAGTTCTACCTCTCATAACCTTGATATTTACATTATATAGGAAATTTATGGGTAGTATATGGATACAACTTGACATATTAAATATTGATGTAAATTTTCTCATTAGTTCATTTGGACATATAATTCCTGCCACAAGCATTAGGATAAAGGTTGTTGTTGTTAGCTAATGCTGGATTTCTGAGAATGAAGTCATTTATCCTCTTGCTGTCCAATATTTTTCACTGATGGATGGGGTGCTAGAAGTGGCCGGGCATATTTGAAGGTGGTCTCGATCCATTTCCTCTTGCAGATCACATAGAGGACAGCGTGATGAAGAATATATCCCAATTCTGTTTAAATGTTTTGCCAGACAATCATGTCCTGTAATCAACCTGAAGGTTGCGACTGCTGTTTTTCGAGGATACTCAGGAATTACTGTTTGAATGTTTGGTAGTTCCCATCTCTTATTTTTTTATTTTTCATAGTAATATTTTGAAATAATTTTTTTGAATTCAGAGTTTTCTAATCTTTTAGCTGCATAAAGTGGTAGATTAACTATAGATTTCTGTACACTGCTGGTACCCTTTCTTGCAAGAAAATCAGCTTTGTCATTATTATTTGGTCCACAGTGAGCTGGTATCCATTGGAAGACTAGGTGCTTTTGAAGTGCTGTTAGATGGTTAAGGATTTTCCAATATTCTATAATTATTTTTTTTTTTTTTTGGTGACAACTTGGAAGTAATTGCTACAATTGCTGCCCTGGAATCTGAGAGAATAACTGCTTGGTGAAAATGTGAAATTCTAAAGTAAGAACAAATTAGAAACTAAAAACTTCACTTATCTTAGTAATGTTGTTATTCTTTTGCTGACCCTGGGTTTCAAGTCAGCAAAAGAATAACAACATTACTAAGATAAGTGAAGTTTTTAGTTTCTAATTTGTTCTTACTTTAGAATCTTGTTGCTTCACTGTTAATAGCTTCAATTTTTCCTTATGTGAAATTCTATACAAAAGATTTTGTAGGGCCATTCGAATTGTTTCGATTTCTCCATCAAAGTTTGTAGTTCCATACCTTAAAGATCTGTAATAGGAAAAGAGATGACACATGACTCCAGCCCCTGCTCCATCTCGGTTTGATATCAGTGATCCATCAGTATAAATATGGAGCCTTTCATGTTCCGGAAATCTAGTATGGATTGTCTCTAATACCAGTAATTTTAGAACACTAGTTGGAGTATCACTTTTCTTAACTTCTTCTGTCAAGTGTAAATAATATGTGATTTCTCTTGTTTGAGTCGGATTGACTTTACATATGAGGTTTTCCTTTGAATTAGGAAGGTCTACATTAGGACAAAGGTTGCAAAGTATTAATCAAACATTCATTTGAATAAAATATTTTATAATATACAGGGTGGAAGGGAAGTCATTACAGTCCTTTTAATTGCTTTATTGAGGCATTACAAACAAAAAAGTTGGATGGTATTTTGTTCTTTGATCAGC
Source organism: Tenodera sinensis (assembly GCA_030765045.1). Taxonomy (NCBI): domain Eukaryota; kingdom Metazoa; phylum Arthropoda; class Insecta; order Mantodea; family Mantidae; genus Tenodera; species Tenodera sinensis. The sequence goes on along the minus strand of CM060970.1, from coordinate 78,847,646 downwards.
CAATTTTGAAAAAAAATTATTTTTTATCCAAGTTGGATGCGCAATTCCACAAGAATATGCAAAGATAATAGTTTGTTACTTGTAAGATTCATAGAGTAACTTATTTCTGACATAACTTCAGTAGTAATTATGGGACATCACATTTCAGAGATGACGTAACTCAATAACGTTGTGTTGAAGTTGGTCAGGGAATTTACCTGGTTTGTGGATGTAAGCAGCTTTCGCTTTCGGTAATGTTTTGGGAGCTAACACTTGTGATTGGCTTACACTGTCATACTAAATATGGAAGGACAAGGCAAGGTATGAGTTTGTTTTCAAAACGTACTGTTATGCTGTTTGTTTATGTACGGAGCTAGGGAAAGTGACCACCCACACAATCTGCAGTGTTGCCAGGTTGTTTTCAATAAAACTAACATATCTACATAGGAAATGGTTGGAGACAAAAAGGTAAGATACAAAATGTGTTCAAAATACTGAGATCTACCTCTGGCTTAAATTAATGTAATGACTTCCCTTCCACCCTGTATGTAGCTCTGAAAACAAAAAAAGTATATGTCTCATTTACTTTCATATTTCTAAAATCTGTTTAATATTACCTTTCTCTCCAAGAAGGGTGCGTTCAGCTTCCAGTGTAGGACAGTTTGCCACGGATGATGCCATATAAGGATTCACACCAAGTAGAGGTTCTCCACGACTTAGTTCTGCATAAAAGCAACGCTGCAATCAAATGATTGCATGTGTATATAACACAATTGCTTTTGTCCAAAGTGCTTAAAACATTCTTGCTTGTATCAGAAGCAATTTGTAGCTTTTCTAAAAACAAAAGCATTCTGTAGCTTTTCTACAAACAAAAGCATTCTGCTTGTCTTTACTATTTACTACAGCTAGGGAAGATAATGGTGCAGTGCAGTCATACATATATGGAAGCAGAAAAATTTGCATCCAGTTAATGAAAAAAGGAATGGCAAAATGTTGGAAACATTTTTTGAACATGTTTACTTTCTCTACTATGTATAGTAAAGTACAGGAAGTATTGTGTTCCACCCAAAAATTTGATGTCGAGATTTCACCAGAAATATATGTTTTTAGGCCCCCTGAATCCCAAAAGACATTTTTAGAAAAAGGTCCATGTGTATATGTGTGTATGTCTGTCTGTCAGTCTGTGCACAGTACAACTCAAAAGCAAAAAATTGGTTAAAAACCAAAGATGGTATTTAACTTTAATGTCTTTCAAGGATGCAACACAAAGATTTTGAAGAAAATTGCTCTGCCCTGGAGTATCTTTTACAGAGAAAATTTTTCAAAAATGTTTATTTTCTTGAAAATGGCTCTAACAATTCTGATTAAAATGATGTACAAGATATTTTTATGACAAATGAGATGTATATTTTGAATTTTCTGGCTATAGCCTGTGTAGTCCTGTTTGCTCTGGATGACTTTTGAATAACTTGTAAACTGTAAGAAGTAGACAAAATCTTTTTTAATTTAATTTAAAAGGTGAGTTAATTAATAACACTGAACAACACTTACACTTGTAAGTGTTAATTACAACAACACTGTTTTCAAACTTCTATGAAAGGAAGATAGACAAAATCTTACTGTACAAAATTGTAGATCTCATCAAAACACAATTTATGTCCAAGTAAATGTTTTTTGTAGAGTGAATCATTTCAGAAATATTCCTTGTTATTTGTGTCAGTTTTGGAAAACTCAAACTTTTGTCAAATGCAACATCATTGTTCATTTTTCTATATGTTAACCGTGCAAAAAGAACGGAATCTCAAAGCTTAAAGCTTTAAAAGATTTGACTATCACTCAAAGCCTACTGTATTCTCATATTCCTTTGCACCTGCAAGGAAGTAAGCAATACGATAATTTCTGCAAATGTTTATTTCAACTAACACGAAGAAGATGTTGGAATAAAAGTTTATAAGAATGGTTAGTACAAGAGTAGAGAAAGTCATGTGAGTGCAACACATCAGACTTTTTTTAGTTGTAAATTATAAAATAAGCAAAAAAGATACTGCCCACTACTTTGACTATATTTCAAGTACTGCTCATTGTATATCCCCTTATAATACAGGATGTATCTAATACTTTGTATAAGAGAAAGGGAAGATAGTTTAGGACAAATGTACATCAAATTAGGAAGAGAGAAATAAAAGAATAATGAAATGATAAAGAAACTAACAATGGTGCATTGCAATCAGTCTCAAAGAAAAACCAATTATTGGAATATGAATAAACATTATACTATCAAGTCTTCTTACCAGCTCTGCCAGCGACTTCACCTGAAGTGGAATCTGTGTAAAATCCCAACTCCCTACATCACTGGCATGAAACATCAAGTAAAAACAAAATAGGTAACATGAGAAAACTATTTTCAAGCATTCCATTTTTAATCAAATTAGTTTTTAAATTTATTTGAGCAGTCTTAGAAGTAAAATAGGCATTTACTTTGGTAGTTACTTGCACAAAAATTACTTTTATTAGAATAGAATTCACATGTAGGATTTGAAGCTTTCACAGCAATAAGTATTAATTAGCACTTCACGAGTTACCAGTCATGAAGTGCTAAAATTCACATGTACATTTTCCTACCCTTTTTTCTTCTTTCTTTCTTCTGAACTCGTTATTTTTCAGTTGGTTTTTCTAACATGAAGGTTTTATGAACATGGATTTTAAATATTATTTCTTCCTTTGATAGAATGTTCACAGAAAATGATATCCATGATAAAGTGTTGTTATTCTTGGACTAGAAACCATTGTATCTATCTCTGTAAAGGTTTTTGTTTCCAGTTGCCTTTCTACTATAAATTTTATTACTAGTAAAACAATGGAAGTCACATATATATGGTGTTTTTGTGACGATATCATAATATCTGTCTCACTCAATAATGCACAATAAGCTTTATTTTACTTACTCCAGGTTGCGATAATTTGGGCTGCGAATCCACAGCAAAACCTCTAAAAAATCTTTGGGTGCATAAACAGGTCGATATTGGCTCAGATCTGCAATTTAATTAATGCATATGCCAATTAACAGAAAGGAAATACTTTACAATTTTATATTCTTAGTAAATCCACAAACATAACTACACTGGGACTTGGATAATTTGAAACTGAAGGGACAAGAGAAAAATTCTAAATATCCAAAAATTCAAATTAAAAAAGTTACTTCTAAAACCAATATTCTAGCAATACAGGTGCATATATCCCTCAAGATTTTCTGGTTGTCTCTCTCTTTTTTAACTCTTTCCATTTTCATTTGAGGCACTACTTAAAATTTTCTCCTTATTCTTCAGATAAACTGACAAAGTGTTCAGTGGTATCCCGTATTCTTTTGCGATTTCAGATTTCTTCTCCAAAACGTTTTCAACTTCTCGAATGATGGCAACTTTTTCTGCAAAAGTTGAAGTCTTGTACTGGACATACGCTTTACTAAGAGACATAGTGACATTAATTTGAAACACACTGAACTGTAAGAAGCTCAAGCGACAACTAAAGACACACGTGTTTTAAACAAGGGGATGTGGGAGCAGGTATAGAAGCTCAAGGGTGGCAGCTAAGAAAGCCATTCACCCTCCAAACAGCATTCCAACTACATTCCAACAAAACAAACAACCCCATAGTGATTACCTCTTTTGCAGAAACACATGGACGGAGTTATAATATTAAATTTCTGCATTTAAATTCATTTTCGACTTACATTTCTGAACAAAAACTCCTAATTATGGAAAATTAAATTTTAATTACATGCGAGTGTTTTACATTGCTTTAACACAAAGTTCAAGGGACCAAGAAAAATGTTCGAATTAACAACAATTTTGAATTAAATTCCACTATATTTAAAACTAGAATACCTTAGGTATCTATTTCACTACTAAACTGGCTGTCTCCTCCAGTGTTCCCTGGGTGCATATTTTTAATTTGTAAGCAGTCTACCTTATAGTTTTAAGTACGCAAGGTTTTGTCAGTACGTATGTAAGAGAGAAAAATAAAAATAGGGAAGGTTTTTAAAGTGCTAAGGTAGCTTAGGAATATAGATGAAGCACATGTATCCAATGTATTGTTCAGATGGTCAAATGGTATAAACATGTAGGTATGGGGTTAAAACTATTTTAAGTTTGAGCTTATGGCACTATAAAGTAATCTGTGATTTTTTGCTAGCTCTTAAAGATAAACTGAACATAATTCTATTCAGTTTGGATGTAGTTGTGTATAGGGGTTGAAAATAATGTACAAGGTGTAGTTTATATGGTAGCCTCTTAACTTTAGTCTGACCCTATAGCTGAAGAACTGTTCAAATAATATTATACACCTTCCTCAGTTTGTTCACTTTCAAATTTTGTAAAAAATAATATAAATTTGTAACTACAGCTCTAATATCCCTCAAGGCAAAATAGGGATCAATTTCTTTTTTCAAATAAATAACAACACCAATGATGATGATGATGATGACGATGACGACGATGATGACAATGACGACGATAACGATATGATAATGATTTTGATAATGATAGTGATAATGATAGTGATAATGATAGTGATAATCATAATCATAACAATGGTTCAGGAGGTATGTTTGACTATTTTACTTATTTTATATTTTTAAATGTTCTCCTTATCAAAATATTTAATGTTTTATTTTTTTGTAAGTATTCATGTGTCAGAAGCCACAATCAACTTTCTGTTTTGTTTATACACACTTAACGTGTTCTGTATCAGGTATCAAAAGTAAGAAGAATATCATTAAGCTGCACCCATTCAAAGTTTCATATACAAAATTAAATGCACCCATTATTGATATTCTCCAGTATTGAGCATTTGTACCTTCTTTAACTGATTACCCTCCCCATATGGAGAACTTACACCCCCTAGGGCTTAGAAGCCAATGCCTAGGGTCAGATGCCTGTTGGGGAGTAGAGGAACCTATGGACCAGGCAGAGTGAAGACCTGGAAATCGGTGGTCAGCCAAGCACCAGGTATGAGAGTGAGGGAGAGGATGATATGAAATACAAGTGAAATGGATGATTAGAAAGGTGATGATGGAGCAGTTGGTGGAATGAGTGGTGGGAGAAACTGGAGAATCCAAAGAAAGCCCATCCAGATGCTGTTGCATCCTCGGGATCAGACCCAGGCCACCCAGGTGGTAGGTGAATGGTCTAACTGCTCGGCCACGGTACCACCTTAGCATTCTTTTTTTTTTTTTTTTCAGGGGAAAAATCTTACAAAAGGCACCTCTGCAAGTTGGATTCTTACCAACTAAAATACTCCTGTAGGAATCAAAGTGAGTACTTCTCTTGAAACTCCACAGGTAGCATTACTTGAAGAAGAGGTTCAAGATGGTAGCCATAGTTTCAATAGCCAGTAGGTCTTAAATGTCACTAATTTCCCAGCACTTGTGGGATAAAATCTCTTGGGGCAACTGGTTAACCATGTTCCAGTTCACAGCAGATGTGAGCATGTGGGAAACTACCTGGGAGGGTGTAAATGTTCCTAGCTTGAACTGTGCCAGTAGATGCAAATGTTGCCATTCAAAGAACATGTGTTCCACTGTATCAACTTTGCCGCAGTAAATACATTCGTCAGTGCCACTTAGCCCAAAATGATGTAGATAGGCCTGAAAGCATCCATGACTTGTAAGGAACTGTGTGAGGTAAAAATTCACACATCCTCTCTGGCACGAATACCAAGGTGTGATGTCTGGGATTAAGCGTTTAGTCCAGTGGGCAGTTCCATCATCCAAGTCCCATGCTTCCTGCCATTGTTCCCATAACTGCTGTCTGGCCTCATCTCGTCCGATGTCATTCTGCTCTCTTAGGAGATGTTCTGTAGCTAACAACATTATAGGAGGCGTTCTGGCCAGGATCAGTAATGCCTTAGTAGAGGTAGTACGATATGTGCTGGTAATCTGAATCACAACCTTACATTGGATGCTGAGGAGCCGTGTGGTATAGAGCTTTCAGTTCAGTGCCTTGTGCCAAATTCCCACTCCATAGAGCAAGATAGATGTCACAAATGAGAAGAGAAGTCTATGACTGCTTTCCTTAAGGCCTCCAATATTCAGCATGATTCTGCTTAAATGAGCAATAGCCATGCTTGCTTTTGTGACAGTGGATTGCACGTGAGTACCCATGTACATGTTGCGGCCTAGATGTATGCCTAAATGTTTCAGGGAATCCTGACTCTGGGTCTCCAATGTGCCAAGCTGAAGGTGGATTGTTTGAATCTTTTGACCACCCTCCAGAATTACCACTTCAGTCTTATGTGGTGCCAATTCTAATTTCTTGGAGGTCAGGGAATGATCTAGGGCAGCTTGAGCTCATTAGCAGCTAGTTTCAAAGAGGTCCCATCATTAGCAATAACAGTGAGTGCGAGGTCGTCAGCATAGGCTGTAAGAGTGACCCCTGAGGGCATAGGTACTCTCAGAATTCCATCAAAATACATGTTTCATAAGGTAGGGCTTAAAACCAAGCCCTGTGGGACACCACATGTTATGTATCATACATTTGACTACGATTGCCCACTAGCAGTAGCCGATCATCCATGTAGCTTAGCATTCTTACCAGAATAGCAATTATTTTTAATTTAACAAACTTCTCTTATAAGGAAAACTATGATTAAAAATATGTTGTATACACACTGTAACAAGTGAATTGCTTTTTAATCCATAGAAGTGATATATACATGTAATTAGATAAGCAATGATACAAATATTGAATGCTACTTACCAATGTCATATGTACTCAATTCATTCCATTTGTCTTCCATGTCATCCCTATCTGAAGCTAACCGATGTCGAGCAAGTGGTACTCCAAGTTCATTGCACATGCTGTTAAGGGACTTGTGTATTCTCTTCTCCCATTGCATCTAAATTTTAAAAATACTGATGTGTTACACTCATATGATTTTCTCTGTCCAACAATGGTTTATTTTTATATATAGCCTCCATAAAACATTCTTAGGAAATCTTACTACATTCTCTACTACATATAGTATTTAACTTAAAAATCTTATAAGAGGTAAAATCAGGACTGAAAAATTCAATGCCATAGCCGGGATTTGAACCACGGATCTTCTGCTTATTGAGTGACTACTTTAACCACTAAGCTACTATGGCCAACTTGCCAGTACGACATTAAATTCCCAAGCTGATTCGTACCTTTTTCCCTGGTTAGACCACAAGGGAATCTCACATCAGAGATAAATACCCCAAGGGCGACTTACAATTGTAAGTACCTTATGTCCTGGGTTTAAGTAACCTTAGGCTGGTAATTATTATTTATTTATACCAACAAGCTTACTGCTTAGTGAGAAATAACTGAATAGCACTTTAAAAAATTTCAAAGTATTGAAAAATGTAAGCCAATTATAATGGATATTTTGAAAATGGCTGATGTCACCAAAAAAGTTATTTAAAATAAATTGTGTGCTTTAAACAGCTCTACATTTTTAATGCAGGAAGCTTTTTGTCTCTCTTTTATGGTTTACCAGTTATTCAAAATTCCTTTTAATGGATAGTGGCTTCACAGCTTATTTCACTGAATGTTCAAGATACACATTTTGTCATGTAATTATCTTAAATATATCATGTATAATCAAAATTATTAGTGCTATTACTAAGAAAATAAACAACAATTTTTGCATCTAAAGGATAGTTTGGGGTGGAAGGGTTTTCTTGAAGATCTATGTAGTATATCTTTGGAAGAATATTGAATTTAAATCCAAAGTTTTATATTTATCAAAAGTTTCATTATGCTGTTAGGCTGAATACAGGCTCACCACAGACACACTTTCTAATCTGTGAAAATAATTATTGATGACAATTAATTAAGTAGGCTGATATCTCTTTCTTTATTTGTATTATAGTTTGTAAATTTACGTAGTTCTCACATTTATTCTAACCTTGGATATTTTAAGCAAATACATTGTTAAAATGTTCAGTCCTTTTAAAGTTTGTCTCTACATAAATACAAGGTGTTTAGAAAAGTGTCTGTTACTGCAACAAGAGTTGGGATTGTGACTATAAACGTATGTCTGGAAACAAATACATGTTGAGATATGAGCCATTTAACTTGTGTTGAGTATTTACACCAGACAATGGGCATCATCAAACAAGTGAACTCTAGTAAGCTCTTTACTGTCACAAATGTTTAACAGAACAATTGTTGGGTAAACATCCATACACACCAAGCAGGAGTTCTGATGATTTCTGCCATTTTGTCTTCTGGTAACATCTGCATATTATATAAGGAAATAATGAAGCTATTAGCAGTGAAGCAACAAGAATCTAAAGTAAGAACAAATTAGAAACTAAACGCTTCACTTATCTTAGTAATTTTGCAAGCTCTTTTGCTGCTAACACGTTTCAAGTTGACTCCAACTCATTCTCAAAGCTATACAAACAAATTAGTTATCATAGCTACTGATACTCATTTTAATCGCCAATCTCTGAAAACAAAAACCTATCAATACAATCTATTGGAGGTGTTTCAGAATTCATAACACGGTTCCTGTTTTTTAAAATAAATATCCTTTCCCAAACCATTAAATCTATAGGTCCACTTAATTGTTTTAATAATTTAACCTCTGGATTAATTTCATGATTAAATGACCAAAAATGATTTGCCACAGCTGATTTATCAGTTTGTTTATATTTAATATTTCTAAAATGCTCATTTATTTTGGTTTCTAAATGACGTTTAGTTTTACCAATATAAACCCTATCACAATCCAAACAGCTAAATTGATAAATGTCAGATTTTTTATAATTTGGAATTTTATCTGTTTTAGAAAAATTTAATACATTTTCTATATTATATTTTGAGGGACCAAATTTATTCCATATTCTTTAAAAATTTTTGTAAACTTTTTATTGGCCCATGGATGGTAACTTGACAAGTAGGTGTAATACTTGTCATCAGTTTCCTCATCCTGCATCATTGTCCTCATTGTAATCAACATCATTATTGTCATCAAAATCTCAAACAAAGCTACTACTGTAACCACAGATTCTATGATTCTTACCTGAGCTTTTCTTAGATAGGCCAGAGGTTCTTTGGTTGTAGAACCATTTATGCTGTCATAATTATTATGTGATCTGATCCAATGGAATACTGTATTGCGAAGATTTGTTTCCATTCCTGCTTGCTTCATGGCCTTCAATAGAGTCTCCTTAAATCCGTGTTTTGTAACGCAAGTAGAAGAGACAATTTGCTAAACATAAGAACAAGAACAGAGTTTACAGAAATGTAAATAAGTTCTTAAACCTCAGTGCTTTATTTAAGTCAGCATTCTATTTCCTGCATCTTCAACTGAAGTGTGTACCTCAAAAACTATTCATTGTTAGGAACTTGCTTAGAAGTTATGAACAGAAATGAATTTCAGGTATCTATATTAAAGAACTAATGGGTATCACTTATGAGGGTTCTCTAATCTGAAGTCAGTCATGTTGTGATTGTACTGGCAATGGCACAGATGGTAGTTTGAGCACAAAAGCTAAGTTAAGATAAAAATGCACTTGGCAGGTTTTATATTGATGGGCAGCGCAAAGGGGGAGCAAGGGGAGGCCGCAGTTCCCCCCCCCCCCTGGAAGTTGGTCAACTTAATGTGCAATCAATTACTGACTGTTAAACTACTATTTTAATTTTAATGTAAAGATAAATTTTTATTTAGCACAAATTAATATGGTTATCTGCAACAAATATTATAAATTTTGACAGTAAAATAATGAATTAATATTATCTGATTGCAAATTTCCGACATGTGGCCCCCCTTGGAAAAATGTCTGCAGATGCTCATGTTTAGATTATACTGTCCAACTAAATTGTGTAGCCAGTAGCTTGATCTGACTAAAGTCTGGAACTCATGTTGGCAGTCTCCAAGTGATATTGTGCTAATAAATTTAGGCAAGTTAATTCATGAAGTGTACTTATCGATCCAATAATAAACAGTGTTGGAGTGATGTATTTGGTATATGCTATTAAAAGTATACTATTTTTGATGACCATTAATAGAATCAGTAGTCCGTTGATAACCATTACAGATCCCATTATTGTTTTCACTCAAGGCCATTGGGAACTGTTGATGATATGAAGATTAAGTACTAGCCATGTGAGATTTTCCAGGCAACAGCAATTGGGACTTGTATTTGGAAGGTTACTGGTTTGAATGGCCAGTGGTATGAATAAAGGGAAGTCCAGGGGTTCTGAATCTCAAGAACTATAAAAAATGAAAAGAATCAAAATCAAAATTGCAAATAGGAGTAAGCAATAGTATGAAGTCCACGGCTTCAAAATTATATATATATACTAGGTGTTGGAGTTATGACTGCAATGATTTCGAGCAATGGTAGATTGAAATATGGAGAATGAAAACGTCAATTACTAATTCATCTATCATGAAAGGTAAAGACGTTACTGAATACATTATTTGCACAGTCTGGCAACAGAGTAGGGCTGAAGAAGTGAATGTTTTGTTTACCAATACAACTAGTGCTCTCAAGCATGCATTCATTATGATTAGGGTTAGGAAGTTCATGCATTTGCATGTTTTTTCATAGGGGTTAGAAATGTATGCTTTTACATTATGTGCATGAATTATGGAATTTTCAGTTATTTGAACATGATTTTATAGTGGATATAACTGCATATTTTCTTGGTTTTTGATAAATGCATGTTATTTCAATATTATAGCCCCTATAAGGCATATTTTAATGATTTCTATGGTTTTTTATTATTGTTTTCCATCTGAATAATATTTTTCATATTGGTAATATTGCACATGATGACACAACTCACAAAGATTTCAGTATTATAGCCCCTATATTGCATATTTTAATTATTTTTATGGTTTTTTATTATTTTTTCCATCTGTATAATATTTTTTTACATTGGTAGTATTGCACATGATGATGCAACTCGCGAGGTGGTGAGAACTAATGCTGAGTCATGTGGTCATGCAGTGAATCCCCTGTTTCATCCTTTCATTATGTGTATGTTCGTAGAAAATAGTCAGTGCGTTATCTGAGAGGTTTATAGTAGCAAAGATAAAGTGCAGGTCAATGTTTTGAGCAGCACAATTATAGCAACGCTTGCCGGCCCACCAGTATTTGTGTCATGGTCTTCAAACGTAACAGTGTTGTGAACTGGTTCCCACCAAATTAAATTAGGCGTATAAAATGTTAAAAAGCTCTTCAAATGTCAAAAATAAAACCATCTCCGAGTGCTAGATTAATTAATTTACAGAACGAGTTTTCGGGTGATTTAATATCTACAGATAATAGGGCACTGTTTTGTGGAGCGTGTAAGAAAAATGTAGGAAGTGAGAAAACCTTTCAAATAGTTCAGCACATAAACACAGGAAAACATAAGGAGAATTTAATCAGATAACTCCCAAACAAAGACCTGTTCAAAAACAGCTAGTAGAGTGTTTAGGAAGTAGGGTTACTGAATTTTCCTATGACTTGTGCCAAGCATTCTTAGCTGCTGATATTCCCTTGTTCAAAATTAATAATCCAACATTTAAAAACTTTCTTGCCAAGTACACTCGACAACATGTGCCTGAAGAAAGTACACTGCGCAAGACTTATGTAGGACATTTTTACAATAACGCATTGTCAAATATACAGAAATGAATTAGTGGATCAGTTTGTGTGGCTGTCTGTTGATGAAACCCCTGATTCTGAGCGCCTTTCTATTGCTAATATAATCGTGGGGGCTTTAAATAATGAACAAAAGACTACACCTTATCTTCTTAATGTGTGCGAATTGTCGGCCACTAACAATGTAACTGTGACCCAGTTTGTGATGGACACTTTGAAATTACTATGGCCATGTGGAATCAAATACGCCCGGTTACTTTTATTTATTAGTGATGCAGGTCCTTATATGCTAAAATCAGGACAAACTCTGAAAGGTAATTTTCCTAACTTAATTCATATAACTTGTTTGGCACACGCTCTTCATTGCATTTCTGAGACAATACGTGATTCTTAGATAGATTTGTGTCGAGTACCAAGAAAATTTTTGTTGAATCTCCTAAAAGGGTTAAGTTGTTTAGATCAACAGCACCTAATATCCGACTTCCACCTGCACCAGTGTTAACTCGATGGGGAACATGGGTCAATGCAGTTTTATATTATACTGAGCACATAGAAATAGTCGAAGAGGTAGTCATTTCATTGGACTCGAAAGATGCTTCATCAATGGAAACTGTGCAAAATACTCTGTCAGACACTGGGTTAAAAGAGGATCTTAGTTTCATATCTGCCCGTTTGTCTTTCTTACCAACAGCCATAATGGCATTGGAAGCTGTAGGATCTCCTTTGCATGAATCACTTACTGTCTTTGAAAAAACAATATGTGACCTAAGTTCGGTTCCTGGTAGCACAGGACAAAAAGTGAATTATGTAATTTCAAAAAATTCTGGTTATAACCAGATGTGCGATATTCGAGACATCCTCGAAAGAAAACCATCTGTCACACCAAGAGACTTGACTCTCTCTGTAAAGCAGTTAACATCACTTAAATATGCCCGATAACAACTTATGAGGTGGAGAGAAGTTTTTCACGTTACAAAAGTGTTTTGCGAGACAACATACGATGTTTTACAGTTGAACATTTTTGCAAAGTGTTTGTTATGAACTGCAATTTAGCGGTTAATACTAGCAGCCAGACCACTTCTGCTTCAACATCTAAGGAATACAGTAACTTTATTTATTATTTATACTAACTCGTCTTGTCTACTGCAAAGGGACATCAATCGTTTTAATTAATAGTGCATATTTCTTGGCATATTTTCGGGTTTTTAAGAGCATATATGCATGCATATTTCAGTGTTTTTTAGGGCATGAACTTCTGAGCCCTACTTATGATGAATGAAAGTGCAAACTGGGCCAACCTTGAAAAACTGGTTTTGCCATGTGTCTGTTATCAGCTACTGGAAGTAATGAGGGGAGGAGTGGTATTCTTTTAAGTTTCTGATCTCCTGACCTACCGTTCTGTGTATTTGCCATTGTATGTCCAAATTTATTCCAACAGACATGTAAAAATCCAATTAATTAATATAATTTTGTGGCTAAGCAACTCATTTTTAGCAACAAATGGAAAAACCACAAATAGTTCATCTTTGCTCTACTTCTCTATGCTAATTGCAGAAGTAAATGATAAAGGAGTGGTGACATATTGACAGTCAAACATTTGACCAATTTTATTTATGTAACCATTCACTATAGAGGAAAAAGGAAGAAAAAGTTAAGTTTTAGATTAACACCAAGAAGTTGCCATTAATTCTGTGCACACATACCCTGAACACCTTATGTATAAATATATATTGGTGTGTATGGTCTTAAAAATTCAAGGTTGATAAACAACAAATAAAGATACAGAACAATCACAATAAACAGCTGATATACATCATCACCACCACCACCACCACCACCACCACTGCCACTGCCACTGCACCACCACCACCACCACCATCATCAGTAATAGTAGTACCTATTAGTATTTGTATTAGTATTAGTATTTATACTACAACTACTACTACTATTATTATACATAATAGGAACACAGATAACACAAACACTATATATTGGATTATATGTAAAGTCTTTGGAATAAATAAAATGTAAACACATTAGCTTGAAGTGGCAGGTAGTTGGAATGATGCCAACCTTTTGCAAAAGGGTATAAGGCTAGTATTTGTTGGTGTGAATGTATAGCTGAATGGAAAGGCTGGGCAAATCAAATTGTTTGCAGTATGTATGTGGCAGATATTTTATCATCCAATAATTTTAATAATTTTAGTGCAATAATTTTAATGGATAGCATTTATAATTAATTATCAAGAGCTTATTAATACATACATGGTTTCCCAAAAAACACAGACAATGCTAGTATATTGTATGAGATGGCAAAGTGGTTGATTTTCAAGAAGGAACCCCCATCTGGAAATGCATGGTTTGGGTGCTGGAGAGTTTGAGAACAAACAGTGGTGACAATTTGTTAAGATTAGTTTTGGTATCTTAATATGGCAGGCATGCAATCCTTTAGCCATCTGTATGCTGCAGATGAATGACCTGAGCCTAATAATATTCCTGCAATATGCTATATTCCCCCATAGAGTCCTTGGTGGACATCCTGCTGGGTTACTTGTGTAGTTTCCAGTACAGTAAGGCTTTAACATCAGTGCAGCATTTACCAGTGGAAATGGTTGACATGAGCTCTAGCACACTTTGATGTAAATGTGTGGAATCACCTCAGCGTCACATGTCCAAATTGATGTATTGGTAGAGGTGGACCAGTTCCATTGCCAGTATGGTCACTGGATCTGACACCTATCAACTATTTTCTGTAGAGTTACATGAAATATAATAATAGTGTATGGCATTTCTGTAATGTCAGTGGAAGACATTGCTTGAGTTCACTGAGCAATTAAAAATCTTTAAAGACAACTGCACGAATTAGGTCATGTGCATGAGGCTCAGCACCAGCAATATAGGCTCTGTAATGATGTAGGAGGTACACAGTTCGAAGCTCATTTGCAATGTAGACAGCTCAATGTGCCACTCATGTTGGGTTTATTGATGAATTGTGAACACAAACCCATCTCATTCTTGGATGCACTACAGCATCCAAACCGTGCATTTCAGGATAGAGATTCCTTCTTGAAAACTAATCAGTTCGTCATCCTGCACAACATACTAGGCATTGTCAGTGTTTTTTGGAACTTCCTCTAGACACACACACTCACATGCGCACACATGCACAGTTTGAAATTAAACATAATGTCATGCATTTTCTCTGGAATAGCAAAAACTGTGTTCTATTCCATAGCAATCTCAACAAAGGTCAATGCCTTCTTTGCAGGTATGTCCATTTATAACTCAAATGTGTTCTTATTCCAGTACATAGACTTTTAATTCTTTGTGTATTTTAGTAATTTATGAATTTTTATGGATTGAAATTGTTTAATAGTCCATGTCCATCAGGAAGAAAATAGTTTTGCAATGGTGAAAAATTATAAAGATCTGTGGATATTTTAGATTATGCTATATACACTACATGCATATAAATTTTTCTTTATAATATTAGTATACACAGAGACAAGCAAAAGTAGATATACAGTGGATATACAATTACACCTGTAATGTGAGTAACATAATGATGTTGAGCTTGGTTTTCTGCAAGATGGGGTCATGCTCAGTAAGCATAAATTTGAGTACAATACCTCGTAGCTGAAGAATAGGACAAAAGGAATCAACCAAATGGCCACCAAGATCTCTTTAGGTCTTATCCCTTTAGATTTCTTTCTTATGAATGTTCTTAAAGATAAGGTTTCGGCAGAAAGACCACATACTAATATTGACATCATTTGGTTCATCAGGGAGGAATGCTAATAAATTGACAGGATAAAGAATTGCACAATAACATATGCTTAAGTATTAAATCT
This sequence comes from Tenodera sinensis, assembly GCA_030765045.1. Classification (NCBI taxonomy): domain Eukaryota; kingdom Metazoa; phylum Arthropoda; class Insecta; order Mantodea; family Mantidae; genus Tenodera; species Tenodera sinensis. Next base: position 78,832,190 of record CM060970.1, on the reverse strand, counting down.
AGACTACAGAATACAGACAGACTGAATATTCAGAAAAATGATCTAATATTATGTGTTATATCATAATCAGGGTTTGTTTACATACTTCATATTTCATATACCCACTGTATAACTGCTTTTGCCCACCTCTGTATATATACTTTTCCCTGTCATGGTGCAGTGAGCTAGAGTGTGGTAGCTCTACTTCCCAACCACAGGCATGAGGATTTTGAGCCTGGGTACTTACTCTTCCAGTGCTCACTTCACTGGACTCCTACACTACTATTCACTGCACTTGAAAATATGAAAAATATATATATATTTTTTTAAATTTATGGGCGTTAACTGCTGAGTTCTCAGCATCCCATTCTGTATTGGGCATGAAAGACTGATTAATTGTGCTCAGAGGACTCTTTGTCAGAAGTTGTTTCACTTGCCTAAATCTAAGACGGTACCAACGACTTTACTTCCCTTCCGAAGGAAACCATTCTAAGGGTTTTTACGCCTGAATAAATCCATCAAACTCCGCGACCTTGGGAACCATGCTACCCCTAGACCACGGAGGATTACATGAAAGATCTTAAATTGTATTTTGGGCATTCTGAAGAAGTACATAATGGTAGTTAATGAGATCAGACTAGACCTCCCCGGGGGCTGTTTGTGGTGAGATGACGCTGACACGAATGCTTTATGTATTAGATAATATAAAGGCGCATGAAAGAGGTTGCGTTAAAAATTTGGAATTTGTGTATGCGAGAGCAAGCCCTCTCTAGGGGACAACGTAATACGGATCTGCGTCGCGTTGGGAATTAGGATTCAATCCGCTGTTATTAGAAATTGCCTTGTCTTTTTGTTTCTTCGCCCTTGTCTTCTACTTAACTATTCTTACTTCGCCTATGTATCCAAGTAGGAATATTAATCTAAATCTTGGTCGCAGGTCTATGTTTTCCGCCGTTTTCAGCATTGTCGGTTAAATGTGAAACATGAAACACATATGATAAAAGACAACTGTGGTTAATATTTTAACGCAATATCACGTATACGCGTGTCTAGTATTTATTCTTGTTTCTGATCTGTCAAGTGTTAAATTCAAGTAACAGCTCACAAAAAAGGTAATATTAGCAAAAGAAAATTGTTCACTGCAATGACTGACATTTTCATTAAGTTTGACATACTAAAAAATCAGAATGATACTCTCAATGACGAGGACCACTGTCATACAGAACTGATTCCTTCGTCTATATGTGAAATACTAATAAAATATATACTAAACGGATTTGGTATGTTGCAATTCCAACTTTATTCTCTTGGTAAGGTTTTACAGGCAGATTACTTTTTCATTCTTGACACAAATGTAGACTACAGTTCCGCGATATAACCATGATTTGAAAAATCCGATTCACATTCTATTTAAAGACAACTTAAGGGGAGAAAGAAAAGACCCTACTCGAACGTTATATTTCTCTGCAACTATAGTGCATTTTTCTACCTGAAATGAGGTATGGTGTGATTATTAACCTGCAGCTTTCTTCAGTAAACCAAAATTTATCACTTTCGTAATAGAATGATGCGCGTGCTCATTGCTAAAAGTAGATATGCCTCATATGCTCTTCAAATGCTGTTGCTAATCAGATTTAGAAAGAAAGAAAGAAAAGAAAAAAAAAAAGATGAAATGTGAAATTCATTTGTCTTTCCTTCCAATCATCTGTACAGGGAAAACTCAACGAACAATACAACTCCCACCGCACACTGACGCGAACTTCCCACACTGCTGCTGTTTGCTGCCCCAACAAAGTCCTCGAAGCTGGATAACTCGAGATCCTTATGTTGGTGTTCTGTGTCGAGATCTATGAGGACTTTGCGACACAGCGACAATTTGACCTTCAGCCAATTATCCAGGCCCAGTGGCGTAAATAACGGCCTCGCAGAACTTCGGCGTGGGGGGGGGGGGGGCGATCTTTAGGGGCTCCCAGACTGCTTTAAATAGTTTTCTTAAAAAGGACATTTTGTGTTCAATTCAACCATGGAAAATCGCAAGGAAGAAGCATTGGAACAGCTGCAGTCCACTAATGACATATTGACAACAGAAGTGTACCATATAGCCGTTTCCTAAACCTTTCTTCCTTAAAAGTATGAAACAAGCTTACCTCTAAGTGTGCGTACTCTCAAAATCATTGACAGTCATATAGAGAAATTAATTAAATCACGGTGTTTTATTCAACAAGGTTGTTATAAACGCCGAACAAACTACATACTATGCACGACTGTACCTACGTCAAAATGTAGTCGATTGGTCAATAAATTGGATTATTTTAGAGTTTGGTCATGATGCATAAATCAACACAATCAATGTGTGTTGTTCTAACTAGGTGTTCAGTGTTATTGCTTCTGAGATACCACGAATGGAAATTTACTTGGGTTAATACCCAAGTTATCCAGAATATTGACAGGTAACGATTTTGCTCCACCTATGCGCATTATGTGTTTATCGAGTGTTGGTAACCAGGGAGTGTTATTTTAACAATTCGCTAGATTGTTTGCTCTAAAGAGTTCATCATTAGGTGAATTTATTTCACTTTCATGATATTGTATGTGAGTAAATATGTAATTAATCTCTCCATTTTTAAGCTTTATTAGTAAGTAGGACCCCAAAATTTATTTGCAGGGGCCCCCAAAACCTTAGCAATGCCACTGTCCGGGTCTTAATGTATACGTCAACAGTTGGCTGGTAATTGCCTGTTGCTGATGTGTGATTGTGATTGGCACTTTCTGGTTGGTCACTTGAATTTTTACAGCTATATGAGAAGAATTAGCACATAAATTTTGAGACTGCCTCTATGATCTGGTAATTAGCATGCCAGCTTCCAAATACAGAGGTCCCAGGATCGATTTACGGGTGGAGGGTGGGAGTTTTCCTTAGTCCGTATTAGGATTATTTCTCATCCTCTTTAGATCAGGAAGTATGAGTGAAAGTGTGAATTTAATGTTTGTAAAGAAAGTCCACCGTAAACAAACCGAAAGTTACACAAATAAAGCGCGTCTCACTCTTAAAAGACAGTACACGTTAAATGGAGCGCAGTGTTGCAACATGTACTATATGTACGTATACCTCGAAGGTCGTCCGCTCGTCCGCTCAGCTGCGACATGTGATCGAAACAACTGAACCTGAATAACACTATTGTTTATTCTCTCCCTCTGACGTTTTTCACCCTGCTTCAAACGTGACATATCCTTTGTTGCCGGGACCATAAATAATATTAGGCGAAGGCGAAGTAGCATCAGCTAACGAGTATTAGCGCATTAAACAAAGCAAATATGATCATACTTTCAATAAGTAAATCTGTTAAATCTGTATACCTAAAACCACACGATATAATATTGTAACAAATAGACAGTAATTTTGAACTGCTGGTGTTCCATCGTACCAAGAGGCTCGACACTCCACATCGCGAAGGCACGTTCAAAGACAAAGACATTCTTCTGAGTCAATGACACTACCAAGTCATCTTATGAATTATACATATCCAAATAGTGAAATATGTATACTGCTATTTAAGGCTATCTACGTTATATCTACCTTAATATCTACGTTAAGTTTCAGCCGCATTTCATATATCTCCTTGGTATTTTTTGTACTTAGTACTTCTAAATGCGATTTTACAGATATAAAAATGTATTATCAAACACATATGGAGAAATAAAATGACAAAAAGCTTTAATAAATTATGCTGATTACCTTTAAACTTCCTCGTCCTCCAATAGTGACGCGATTCCTTCCATTTCATTTCCCATTGATCTTGATGGACCGGGTTGTGAATTAAAATCAGATGATGGTGACTCTGAAGGGGCAGTTCTTGTTGACGAAGACGAAGACGAAGACGACGAAGATGACGAAGATGACGATGATACATTAATCAGAATTATATTCAGCGTGGGTGGAATATTTGCAAACAATAAAGAATGAACAATTCGCCGCACTCCACTTTGCACTATTCCATCAAATTGTGTTAACCTAGCGTTTTTTTGTTTTCCCACCCTTTTTGCTTTCTTTTTCGATGGCGTTCTTAGAGGTCCTTTCATTACTTCCTTTTTAATCCTATACACTGCTGCTTCTGAACACCCGACAGCCTTAGCTGTTTCTTTTACTGCCTTACTAACACTCATTTTACTTGAAAAATAATCTAACACATTCATAATTATTTGGCGTTCCTTACTTCTTAATTTACCAATATTTCGTCTCTTTCTAGCTTCTCCTTCCATAACTACAAATATTTACGAAAATATTAAACAAATAACGCAATAAAGCTCACAGATTCCACACAGTTACACACACGACTTCTTTCGAACTAATGCTACTGCTGCTCCTTATACTATCTTCTGTGTCAGGCCTGACGCTGAATAGATGAATGCCTTTTGTTTGCCCTACTGCATAAAAGAAAGAGGTTACTGCCTTTTGGTTTATTTTAAAAACTTTCTCCAACCTTCCTCAACATTTGTTCTCGCTGGTTCCCTGATGTAAACTCAATAACAAAAAAGTTTCACACTGCGTAACTTTTGCAGTGCACATATATAAAAATTTCCGAAAACATTTAATTTAAAAAATTATAACACTTAACTGGGTAAACATAGATAATTCAAAGTAGGCAGGTAGTAGCACTATAGTTTACTCTACCTAAGAAAAAAATATAGATTCATTCTAGCAGTTAGTTTGTTAGTTAGTGCGTGATGAGTGTAGAAACAGCAAATATCGGACTTCTATTGAAAAAAACGTTTTCTGAAGAAATTTGGACCTATAGAAATGTATAATGACTCTGAAAAGGATATAACCTGATAGAGAAAAAAATTCTGCATAGGAAAATGTGTTCAAACCTGAAATTTATAACAAATGAATATTTATACCATGCTATTAGGAATCTGGCAACAGAGCTAGGGTAGAAAAGGACGCGGCTAATGGCAACTTGTATGCGCTAGATAGAGACAGAGATGTCCCATTTAACTCCATACTGTCTTATAAGAGTGAGACGCTATATAGTAAATCAAGTGAACATCACTACCGACGAGCAATTTTATCGTTCCAAAAGAAAAGTCCCAGTATGACTTGCATGTCAAAGTAAAAGAGACACCACTTATGTATATCTATCCATACAATACAATTTTGGATGTTTGTGGTTGAATCTGTGGACACTCTGTATATTGAAGAGAATAACTTCAGTATTACCCCCTTTAATGTTTAATATGTGCAGTTATATAAATAAGCAAGCTGGTACTATGTAAATTTAAGACTGTATATATTACTTCAAAAGTGCTTCAATAGTATATTGCGCACTAAAAACTGCAAGTGATACTTATCAGATCGAGAATGCATTTTGGGAATACGAGGTGTGCAGGACCGAGTTTTTACAAGCATTCGAGATCTGATAAGTAACTTATAGTTCATGGTTAGCCAATTACTTTTTGCAATACTTTAAAAACCGTAAAAACCAATAATAAATCAACATTTCTTTTCCATATTTTATTGGACAGTACCTGGGTGACCGGAGTCACCCCCCCCCCCTTTTGTGAAATCTTGTTTTTTTTGGGGGGGGGGAGAAGATACTTATTTAGATAAACCTGAAAAGCAAAACGCTAACTAAATATAAATTTTTATCGCAATTGTTAAGAGTCCTTTCCAAGATACAAAAGATATAGAGATACATATAAATATTTCATAAGTATCATCATTTCAGTCGTAAAACGTCCACTGTTGAACGCAGGCCGCCCACATAGACATCCACCTAATTTGAGGTTTTCGTCGAGCATTTATTCTACTATGAGTTCAGTTCTTGTGTGCTGCGGTCGACTCTATCTTCCAGGGGGTTAACATGTTGATCAAGGTCCTTCATCTTTCCGTCGAGTTCTTCCATGTCTTCCTTAACCCTGGCCAGTCGCTCGTTAGTATTATCCGTTAGCTCTA
>CM060970.1:78816258-78818758 GCA_030765045.1 Tenodera sinensis | reverse complement strand
GCAGGGCTCATGATATTACTAAATCTTGTGTATCAAATAAAGTTAGCGTTTAATAAAAGTTGCAATTTCTAGATTAAACGAAACAAATGTACCGCTACGCGCCGTTACACCAATATAAGCTAACTTAAAGCTGTTGTGAATTGAACATGAAAACCATTACATTTTGTCCGAATAATCTAGATTAGCGATACCAACCCTAGCGGCCCCCCCCCCCCCCGTCCTCTTCAGTCGTACGGTGAGTTAGCTAGTACCTATGGCGGTAAAATCACAACCGTAGTATCCAGTGACGCACACAAACAGGCGATTCCATGGCAGCTTCTAAGTTATAACCTGAATTTTCTGAAAATGTCCTCAGAAAACCTCTTCATTCTGGATGACTTGCATAAATGGTAAACAGTAAGAGAGAGAGAGACAAAATGTTACTATAATAAAAAATGTGGATCTCGTTAAAACACAGAATTTATATCAAATACTTTCTTTATTTATTTTTCTTTTGAGTGAACCATTTTCTAGATATTCTTTATTATTTATGTGAATTTGCCAATACCTATGCTTTTCTCAAAAAGGAATATGTTGTTCATTTTATATCTCTTGGCCTTGCAAAGAAAACGGAATTTCAAAGATATCGCATAGCAACCGGCTCTTAAAACATTTTACTATCGTTTAAAGCTTACTGTATTCCTATATTCCCCTTGTAGGTAGCATGAGCGTTGGCAGACATTTTTCCAGGAGGGGGCATGTTTGAAATTTGCTAATCAGATAATATTAATTTATTATTTTATTGTCAAAATTTATATTTGTTGCATATAACCGTATTAATTTGTGCTAAATAAGAATTGATCTTTTAAAATAGTAGTTTAATAGTCAGTAATTTATTGCACATTAAGTTGACCAACTTCCAGGGGGGCCACGGCCCCCTTGCCCCCCCCCCTTCGTGACGCCCATGGTAGGTAGGTTTAAGGGCGCTCAACTTCGTGGTCATCGGCGTATGCTCTCCTTGCACCTACAAGAAAATTAGCAATAAGATAATTTCTGAAAATGCTTATGTCGATTACAGTGAAGTAGGTAGAGAAATAACCAATTGCAGGAGTAGTTTGTATAAGAGTGAGTAATTGCTAACAGACTTTCTCCAAATTGAACTATGTACTTTTGATGCTTCCCCCCACCAACTTTTAATGATTTCGCACCCTGGTGTCAATCATCATAGCAAATGGCAAAATGTGAAGTTCCTTGTGTTTTATAACATGTTTTGAAGAATTTAACGTGATTTCCAGAGGTGGGGTACACATATTTAATTAAGGGCAAGTGTATTCTATAGTATTTTGTGTATCTGGTAATAATGACGCTATATTAATATTTAATTTCTTAATATCTATGTAGAAGCAAACACAACATATCTGAGACTGTAATGTTGCAGCAAGGACTATGTGTATTTCATTTTACCAAGTGATCATCTACTTATAATCTCATGATATAAGGAATTTATTTATTTTTCTAAATAATTTCAAAAATATGTGTCGCATTCACATGGCTTTCTCTACTCTTGTACTAACCATTCTTACAAACTCTTATACCTGTATCCATGAGTGTCGGCAGACATTTTTCCAGAGGGGGGGGGGGCACATGTTTGAAATTTGCAATCAGATAATATTAATTCAAAATTTATAATATTTGTTGCATATAACCATATTAATTTGTGCTAAATAAAAATTGATCTTTACATTAAAATTAAAATAGTAGCTTAATCGTCAGTAATTCATTGCACATTAAGTTGAGCAACTTCCAGGGGGGTCCGCGGCGCCCCCACCCCTTGCCCTCCCCCCCTTCGCGACGCCCATGCCTGTATATTCTTCGTGTTAGTTGAGATAAGCATTTGTACAAATTATCTTATTGTTTATTTCCTTGTAGGTAAAAGGGTAATATTAGAATACAGTACGCTGTGAACGATAGTCAAATCTTTTAAAGCTTTGAGATCCCGTTCTCTTTGCGCGCTTAACGTATAAAAAATGAATAACTATGTTCCATTTCACGAAAGTTTCAAGCTTTCCGAAACTGACACAAATAACAAGGAATATCTCCGAAAAAAAAATACATTTAGACATAAATTGTGTGTTTTAGTGAGATCTACTTTTTTGTATATTAAGAATTTGTCTCTCTTACGGTTTACGAGTTATTCAAAAGTCATCCAGAGTAAACAGGACAACATAGGCTATAGCCAGAAAATTCAAAATAGACGTAATTTGCCATACAAGAATCTTAAACATATGACATTTTAATCAAAATCGTTAGAGCCATTTTCAAGAAAATAAAAATTTTGGAAAAATTTTCCATGTAAAGGGTAGTTCAGAGTGGGGCTATTTGCTTCAAACTCGTTGTGTCTCATCCTTGAAAGACTTTCAACTTAAATATCAACTTTGCTTTTTAAGCAACTTTTCGTTTTCGAGTTATGCTGTCCACAGACTGACAGACAGACACACACGCACACACACACACACACACA